>JANHGN010006888.1:0-63446 GCA_024605025.1 Megaceryle maxima | reverse complement strand
TGTTTGTTACTTGTGTGAAAAAAACATTTTTTTTGTTTTAGGTTTTTGTTTTTTTTTTTTTTGTTTTTTTTGGGGGGGGGGGGGTCGATGTGAAAAAAACAATGTCTGATATTACTATAATTATTTTGCCACAGGATTCTGTAGTTCTCTTTTCCTGGCAGGGATGAAAGTACTGTACAACAAACAGTAGCTCCAGCAGATCTTTCTCCTATCTGTATTGATGAACTTGCTGTTGTTATAATGTAGATAACAAACCTTACAATAGCCCTCTTTCTTGTTAGCATCTTCCAGCATAGCAACTTATGTATATGGCCTCAAAGAGGGAACCCCAGGAAGAATGAATTTTGATTGCATCACTGCAAAGCCTTTTTTGTTTTTCTTGTTCGTATAGTAAAAATGAAATAGCAGGAAGAAGACTTTTTTTTTTTTTAAATAATCTATTCTGTATTATTCCAAGACATTCTGAAGAATATTGTTACAGACAGTGTTAAGACAGGCTTTCCCTCTTCTAGGTTTTTTCCTCTTCCAACCTATTTACCTACACTTATACCTGGTGATCTATATAATTCAAAAGGAACACATGAAAATTTATGTTATGGCTATGAAGTTCTTTCCATAAGAATCTGTGTATTTGGGAGCAATGCAGGATCGTTGGTATCCCACCCTACTCTGACTGCTGAATTTTACCACGGAGGTGAGCTCTGTCTCCAGGTTTTATAATTTCTGCTTCACTACTTATATCGATGGGAAGTAACTGTACAAACACAAAGTCCTGTCTGATGCTGCCTTCCTATGGTGCTCTCAGCCAAGAGTGCAGAGAGAACAAACACCTCTGTGGGAGGGTGACAGGTAACTGTTGACAGGAACTGTGAAAGGAAATATTTAAACGCATTTTGAGACCCTTCTCTTCTTCATATGCGTTAGGTTTTAAGTGGGGTCTGATCCTCAGTTAAATAAGGTCATTTTACAATACATCAGGTTTAAGTGTTTATTTCAAAAACCATTGCACTTCCAGAGATAAGCAAGTCTTTGATAATGTGTCATCATTGATGATGGAACATCAACTGTGATGTTTCAATCTGTTGCTTTGTTTTGCATTTGTTAAATAAAAGGTTGGTTTGGGTGTTTTTTTCTTCATTTTCCTTGCTTTAGTCTTTAAGGGACAGGAGGAGGAATGAGTAACAATAAAAAGGAAGAAATTCTCACTGAATATCTTATTGCCTTAGAAGACAATTTGGATGTAGTCCCAGATTATACCTCAGCCCTTCTAATGTACATCTGAAATAATATTAGTACCAAATCAGACATCTGTGAGCTTGATGTGTTCAGCTGCTTGTGAGTGTGCTGCTACTGCTGCACCTGCAGAGAACATCCTGAGCTTCCTCCTGTGCTTAGCAAGGAAGGGCAAGAGGAAAGAGAAACCTTCATGCCCAAGCTCACCATCTGATTCAAAAAGGTCTGTTTGGCATTTCACTCTTCAGTTTTCATCCTGCTTTCCTTAACACTCATAATAACCTTTAGCTCACATCTAAAGTCAGGTTATGTTTCAGAATTACAAGACCAATTAAAGTGTTTTCTCAATGTATTGTTAACTGGACAAATGCCAGCATTGAAGTCCTGATGGATCTCTGATGGGAGGTCAGGGCAGACTTTCCATGCAGGGCTGAAGGCTGAAATGGAGAAAATCACAATGGCCTGTCTGCAGCAGTTACTTGGGCATACTTCTCTAACTGTTCTTAGCCAGTACAGTTAAATTAATTACATTAAACACTTGTAGCCTTTCAAAGAGAACTGAAGCTTTTTTCAGCTCAGGTGAAGTTACAGGCTGGGGCAGGATGGTGTAAATGTTTACTGTCTTTATTCATAAAAAGGTGTTTATATTTTTGTATTTTGCTAATACTTCTAACTATAAACTAGTCCCAGAGTGGAAAGACCCATTTATATTTGACATCTTTTGTGAGATAGCTTCATTTACAATGTAGAAAGACTGATATTCAATATGTCCCTCCTTTCAGGTCCCTTTTCCAAAGATTTCATTTATAGGTTGCCAGGTAACCAGAAGTCTTTGACTTTTAAATAATACTTCATACAGGTACAAAAAGTGAGATTTTTTTTTTCCAGAGCTGAAAAGGCAAGAACCATCTGAAATGAACAGTAGTCTTAGCAAATGCGTACGGAGCTGACCACTGATACGCACACAAATGTGAAAGAAGCAATTCACTAAAGTTTTTAGAGGCTGTGTGGATCCAATTTCAAGTACAGACAGTGTGTATTTTCCTAGCTGGTTATTAAATTGAATCTGCATATTCTTACTTAAGGTCATATTGCTGTTTGATAGGTAAATCATGTTCTTCAGCTCCTCCAGGAAAACCAGGTTCTGCTCCCAGTCTGCTTCTGCTTGGCTAGGGTTTGCACTGTATGGAAGAGAGGGGAAAGAAAGATAAGGGTAATTAAAATTGGCAGCATTAACATGACCAGCCAAATGTCCCTAGAGGACAGCAGCAGCTCTTCCTTACTTCTTCTGCCTTCATCTTAGAAGAAGCAGCCCAGTGCTGTGGATTACCCAGATTGACTCATGGAGCTGGAAGAAATGTGGAGTGCCCTAGAATGAGCTTAGTCATGGATCTGCCAGTTTTTCAGCCATCTATAAGGCTATGGCTCAGTTACCATTTAGGTAGCTGCCTCATTCTAAGGATCTAATCCAATATAAGTCAAACGTGCTTTTTACTGTCCTGTGCTAACTGGCATCAGTGAGAGGATGCAGTTGTTTTCAGTTGTAAACCTGTGTAACTAAAGCACCCCAGTCTGAACTGTGGAGAGAGGCAGGAGAGGCCAGGTTGGAATGGGAGCCTGGGAAACAGGATCCTTGTGGATCTCAAAAGCTGTTGGTGCAGCCAAAGGCAGAATCAACTTTCACAACAGTTAAAGAAAGTTGTGACAGTGTGGAGCTATCCTTAACTGCAAGACGTTCATGCAGTAGAATGGCCTGAAGACTTCTGCCCTCACTGGCTTTGTGGTGAAGCTTGCACAAGAGCAGCTTTTGGTCTGCATCTTGCCGTGGTGAGTCCAAGGGGCAGTACACCTGCCTCAGAGTGATTACCTCTAGTTCTCATCTCTGATGTTTAGTGACAGGGCAGGAATTGCAGTGCAGCCCAGTCAGCAGGGAGCTGCCCTGAGATCTGTATCTTATGTTATACAATTCCATGAGATTCCCACTGTGGTGACAAATTCCAGTTCTTACTTGACCAGCTTTGAGTTAAGCTCTCCATGCAGCAACTTCTTTCCTTCCACTTCAAAGTCTGGGTTTTGAAAGTTTTCTTTTTCACAGTATTTCTACTGTGCAGATACATCTGAGGTCATTGTGAAATACTCAAAACATTCAAGACAAATCAGTTCTATTTCCAGAGCTTCATCGTGGCAGCAATGTATTACAACACCTTAATAAAATGTTTATATCAATGTCTGAAGTTCACAGTAATCTGAGAGTGTGCAATGACATCTGTGGGATAAGTTATACAGCTCAGCACTGAAACATGGCCATAGTACAAAAGTATATTGTTCAGAATCTACTGTTGGACATGAAATCCAGCTTGGAAATTTTTTGCTTCAGAATTTACACAGACACCTTCTTAATCATAAATGAGAGACACTTCCACACCATCCTTTGGGCATTCCAGTCCAATCTGAGCACTTCATGATCAAAACTGGTGCAGAAAACACAGCCTGAGTACTATTAAAAAGAGCCAGACTTTTCCTAGCAGTGTTTTTATGTTAGCTATTCAGATAAGGTGAAGCTGGTAGCACATTCATTATGTGTTTTGCTGCATCTGTCCTTCTGATGAAGTGCTCTAAAATTATAGCATAAAGACTGCAGATTTATTTCTGCAGAACCCAAATGTCTTAATCCTTTATTGCTGCAAAACCAAGCAACTCTCCTTATAAGCAGCCTGACACAGAACAACAGAGTAATCCTTCCAGAGTCACTGCAGTTCTTGGGTAACAGGTTAGCCATTTGTACCTCAGTATATGTATGTTTATATAGGTCAGACTAGGAGTAGAAATTTGACATCCACAGCCTGCATTCCGCTGTTTGCATTCCTACTAAAAGCCAGTGAAAAAACACGGATACACACCTCCCAAAGTACCAGAAAGCCTACATCAAATCTAATACATCAATTTGCTAAAATGGAATTACCTTCAAGATACTGTTTCCTACTATTAGTTCAGGAATAATAAGAAAGCATGAGGGAGCTGGAAAGCTCATTTCAACAGCTTTTTTCATTCATAATTTAGTTGGTGTTGGACCCAAACTTGTTGGAGAATTATTGCAATTGATTGCGGTAGAATTGTATTATCCAGCCCTTCACTACACAGAGAAAACAAGAGCTTAGAAACTAAATACAAACATGTGATGCAATGGAATATTCCAGTCAAATCACAGCCAGATCACTCAGACCCTACTCAAATGTTAGGGTGTCTCCAGGTGAAGACAACAAAATGGTTTGTAATGATTCAGAAATGTTCAATGAAGTTTCTTGGTCGATCACAGAAGGAAGAATAAAACAATTTTAAATCAGTGAACTTGGATGTCTTGCACTGTACAAAAGTGAAAAGAGGATTTTTAAAAGACATCTCAGGTCTTGTGATGCTTTTTAAAAATCATGATATGTGGGGTAAAATATCGAATGTAATAACGTATTCCAAAGGCTTTAAAAAAATGACATGGGTTAGAAAATATACTCTTAGCCTTATGTCAGTCCTGGGCAAAATAATGGAAAAGTTAATAAGGGATTTAAATGATAGAGATTGAAAGGACAGAAATATAATAAATGCTAATCAGCACAGTTTTTCTAAAAAATATAGCTTATGCAGCAAACCTGATTTTGAATGAGATTTTAAATGTGTTGATAATGGTGATTGTGGAGATTTTGATAATATTTCCTTATATTCTGATGAAAAATTTTGCATTCTACAGCTTTAGCAAAACATGCATTTAAAATGAGCTAATGGATGGATCTCAAAAATGAGATATTGGCAATTATTAAAGAAGTCTTAAAGTGCTTTAGGGAGGTTGGTTCAGGGAACCTTAAACAAAATGTGGCAGATAGACTGAGCAGCTAGAGCTAATCAAGGGTTGGAGCCAGGCATCCCCTCTGGGAATCAGAAAAACTTGGATGTATTTCAAACAACATTTGAAACTGCTGGACATTTTCATCAATTATCCAGCTGCAAATACATGAATTAAAGCCTGGGGCAGTGTTGCAGGGTGAGGGTAGGGTATCCCAGTTTGCTGTGTAGGTTATTGGATACTCTAACCCTCACACAAAATGCAACTGATGCAAAAAGACAAACTATAAAGGACACACCTGCAGAAGAGAGAATGTCTTGAAAACAGCAGCTTTAAAGATGTTTTAGGAGATCAAATGAAATACAATGCAATTGCCAATGTGATATTGTATCAGAAAGGAGGAGGAGGAGGAAGAAAGAAGCACAAGCTGAGGAACAGCTGATAGGACTAAGAAGGTATCTCTCACAGAATCACTATGGTTGGAAAAAACCTTTAAGATCATCAAGTCCAGCCGTTATCTAACTCTACCAGGGCCACTACTACACTGTATCCCTAAGCACCATATCTAGATGTGTCCAGGGATGGCGATTTTCCACCTCTCAGGTGTACCATCCTGGTGAGACTAAATGCAATAACGCTTTTTGATGTGATACCCTGACTTAAAAGATGTAAAAGCTGTAGAAAACAAACAAATATGACAGGAAGGACAGAGGTAGTACCTTGATATATGGGAGAAATAATCAGAAACACCACACATAGGTGACAATAGATAAGTGACTAGGATAGACTATAAGTACTTTTTCAAGGGCTGTTTAACTTAGAGTCACAACAAGAACTAGTGTCTGGAGGCAAAAATCAAGCAAGTACAAATGAGAAATAGTACTCACATTTTTAAGGAACTATAAAAAGGAATGTTGGTGCCTTCATCTCTTGAGGTCTTCAGGTTAGGAAAGGTATAGATATTTTAGCCAAACAGAAGCTAATGTGCTCACGGCAGGGGGACTGGGTGATTGTCAGGAGATCCGACTAGCCTGTTTAATTCTGATCTTAAATGTAACGAACCTATGAATGAAAAAGCAGAGCTTTCATTGAAGACAGTTAAATTTTGCCTAGAGAATTACTGCAGCATAATTCCAGGTTTTTTAAAATTGAACAAAGTTCTTGGATTTGAATACAAATCCTGCCTTACAGTGTTGCTGTTTGCACACATCACAGAATTCTCGAGCTATTTAATCCTCATTAGTGAAGCATTATTAATCCACAACACTGAAGGACAGGAGGTATAATTTAGAGAAATCCTTATGGGAAGGATCTCATAGAAGATAAACAGGAATTAGAGTGTTTCCATTGCAAATTTTGAGATTTGATTTCCTGTGGATGCTATAGGGTTAGGGAGTAATTTTCATTTTTCACCTGTGTTATACTGTGCCTTGGTCTATGTGGCTCCCATCTTTTGTGTTCCATAAGGCTTTTCCGTACTGTAATGTGTTTGAGAATCACTGAACTGTTCAGCTCGCTATCTTTGGATTATTTGCTTTTATACTCACTGGCAGTTTAACCTGTCAAAAAACAATTATTAAGCAATTTGTAACATAGTAGAGACATAAATGGTCTCAAAAAGCTTATGACTGAAACAAAAGAGCAATGACTTGCTAAGATCCTATATTTGTAGAAATCCATAATAACTTGTTTAGAACATTAGAATACTTAACAATTATTTGGGAGATTAGAATATTTGGAAATTATCCATCTGGATTTTTGATAACTTCTGTACTGAGATAAACATTGCTATCTTGTGCAACAGCCACCTCTTCACCATGGAGCAGGTACCACCTTCCTCAGACATCAGGCCTTGCAAAGACAGTAGTGTCCTCAGCTGTGTAAACTGGTGTCAGCTGGAGTTGTCATTCTTGGTCAGCTCATGACCCTATTAGACAGGAGTGCTCTTAACAGAAACCCCCAAGTTTGCACTAACCGAGCCAGATCGACCATGAAAAATAACACAGCCAGTTCAGTATGACACTGCAGAGGCAGTGCCCGCCTTCCCATCAGCAGTTAAAAACAGAGCTGACCCCTCCATCCACCCCATAACACTTCTCAGGAGAAATGGCCACCTGCTCAGGGGGAGAGAGAAATCCCTCTGTGCAAGGGAGTTGCTTTCTACATTTATGGTAGGCATTGTAGACAGGAACATTTCTCAGGGCAACATCCCATGTCCCCTGGGAAGGATGCACCTCCCCTCAGTTTGAGAAGCTGGATCTGTCATTTCTTAGAGCTTAAAAGTAAAAATTTCAGTGCCTTGGAAACAGCAGTCTCCATGAGAGATGCTGCAATCAAAGTGGAAATGAAACAATGGTGCTTTACACAGCACACTCACAGAAAAGGTACAGGCGTGATACTATATTCCACAGTGTTTCAGTGTGGGAGGCAAATTATCTCAGTCAGTAACAACAAAGTGAGCAAATAAAAGAGCTTGTATTTTCACTTAACAAAAGGAAATGGCTGGTTTGACCACATTTAGTGCTTCCTCAGCTCCTTCTCACTGGATTCATGGCATAGTGGTGTTAAAGACATAGAGTACCTAGACTTAATACTGACATTTATTTTTACTGCAGCGCTGCATGACTTCCAGAGCAGCAGCCTCCAGTCTGGGGCTTCCTACAACCCCTGCAATCAGGCTTGAGATAAGACATTGCCATTTCAGGACCAAAATAGGAGAGAAATGTCAGCATGTAAGAGTCCCTCACTTGTAAGTCTGTTGAGCTTGGTCTAAATGGAAGATAACAATTATTCTCTGGCACCCACCAAACCTCAAGGCTGTCTCTTGATTTGCTCACTTCTTACTTCCTTTTCTTCACCAGACAGCGTGTACGTATACCTCATCTAGGAGAGGAGGACGTTCATGAGCTGAGCTAGCCTATCCACGCTTTCTGTGTGAAAAAGTGGCTCTGTGTCTCTAAGCATAGTCTTGGGTACACATCCTCTACCAAGTGTTTCTTTTGGAGATGGGTGCTGAAAATTGGGATGTGGTTTCTTATAAGTCCTGCACAGCCTCCAGAGCTGTACTGCAGCTGCAGAGTCCCTGAGTCAATCAGTCATCTGGAGATGTCTGTACAAGTCTCACACAGATTTTGCAAATGATATTATAAACTTAACTTATATGTAAATTAAACTCAAAAGTGACTCTACAACTTCCTGCCATCTACACACAAAACATTTCCTAGGAGACCCTCTTGACTTAGCATCCTTTTAAGATTTTCACCGATGTTTTGCAGTTCCAGGTTTCTCTCCCCCTAGATGGTCTTTTCTTCCTCTAGGTAGTACAGAAGTCTGAGATAAAACTTTGTATTTTTACAAATTTCAGTTCCTTCTTTCTGGTTAGTATCTGGAGATAATATCTGGGGAGACTATCTTTCTAGGATAGTGTCTCCAGATAACTTCTGTTCCTTATCAAATGTTTATTTAGGAGCAAACCAGGCAAAGTCCATCCTGGAAGAATTATTTCCTTCGGCCTAGAGCCAAGTCTTTTATCTATTTGAATGCATGTCCTGTAAAACTAATGACTCTGAGCAGCCTGTATTGCTAGCTCTTTTCTGCGTGCAGTGATTCTTCATGATAGCTCTTAAGTCAAAAAGAAGTTAAGACTGGAAGCTACAATAACAAAGAAAAGTCACCCAACAGTTGGGCAATCAAAGTAACATTCACAAAACGTGGGATATATCAGCTGATAGATATACAAAGATTGGATTTGTCTCACTTTCCTTTACATGCTGTCTCTACACTGTAGATATTACAGCTGTTGTTTGCGCTAGGAGCCCTTTTTGTCAACAGAGAGAAATCAGCACTCCTGGGGCTGCAGGCATATTTTACACATCTTCTTCAGGATGGCATCAATCATGTCTTGGTTCCACTGAGGAAGATCCTCAGTGACATCAGGCAGTCCTGAGGTGACAGTGTCAGATGTCAGAATGGGCCTTGTGGCAGCTGGTTGGCATTTACAGCTGTTTAAAGCATGTGTTTTCTTAGTAGGAATAATGTGCTGTGGAACAAAGACAGAGACTATTGTCAAGAGGGGAGGGAATGAGGGGGAGAGAATTAGAGATTCAGAGAGCAAGGAGGAAAAAGTGATAACTAAAATATTTTCACATGATCTTTATATAATTCATGCTTCAAAAATTATATAATAGCAGTTGGTTTGCTCCCGACAAAGGAGTTTCTCTGTTTTTCCAAAACAGAAGTGCTCTACTTACCTGGTATGAGAAGTCATAACAGTTTATTGATCATATATATGTACTGATAGGTAGTCCTGTTTGTAGTTGGACAGAATATGGTATTACATAAACAGAAATGAAAACAACATTGAAAAAAACCCCAGCAGTTTGGAATCCCATTTACTATTTATTTCATGTTCAGTTTCAGGATTCAGATCTGTAAGGAGGTAACCAGCCACTTCTATGTCAGTGTTTAGAAGTTCAGAAGCAAAGGCGGTTACACAGATAAAATAAGATCAAATGCATGCCCAAAGCAAATGAAGAACCCCCTCATACACACACATTGTCCAGGAACATCAGAAATAAGCATTGCAAGCAACTCTAACATTAACTCCTAGGTAAAGGATGTGCTCTCAATTTAGATCAGCTCACAGCTGTTTGTTTTATATTTCCTTTGCTTGATTTACATTTACCAATATAGTACTACATTGCCAAATAGTCCCATTACACCGCTAATATTTGCCTCTCCATTTCAATGACAGCTAAAATGTAGTGAAGAAAAAATGCAATCCTTCCATGAGTCAGTACCGACCTGGTGGGGAAGTACACTGCTGCCACAGAGTTAATTCATTGCCCAGTGTTAAGTGGAGGGCAGGAGATGCACAGAGATGCTGGGGACTGGTGGGAAGCAGTTTCACTGTGCCCACAGGGTGCTGACAAGAAATAGTGAGAGTTGCTGAGCCTTGCTGCTCCCCATCCAGGGTGTCCTTCCAGGGCTTCTCAGGATCTCGAGACCATCTCCCGTGTCCTCAAGCTGTGATGTGAGGCTCTCCAGGTTGACTTCCCCAGTCCCCTGCATGGTGATGCTTTTGCTGGCACCAGTGTGCACGGGACTGCATCAGAGCCAGTGTGCGGCTGCTAGGTTAAGGTGGCAGGCTGTTGACCTGGAGTGAGGCTGCAGCCATGCAAGCACCAGCATGAGGACAGCAGGAATGAGAACTCTGGTCAGTAACTGGAGTCTGGTGGTTGACCTGGACAGTGACTGAAGGTTCAGTCAGAGCCTAATCACAGAGCCTGTGATGATGGCATAACCTAGAGCCAAAATGCCTGGAATTCACCTAGTGTTTTCCCTGAGAACAAGAGCTGAAGCCCTTTATTCTGAGCAACATTCAGCTCTGACAGATTCTACATGTTTTACTTAGAAACGCAGACGTGGAATCCCCTATACCCACAAATTACTATGTAATGTTAATTGTCTTCCTCTACCCAGAGGCAGCTATACCACTGCATCAACAGGAGAAGCACTCTGCCTTTTTTTAAAGCTATTTAAAATTGAATTTGTTGAAGTTCCTGTAAGGGAAGGCACTATGTAATGGTAACATACAAGTTCCTTGAAGTGAGGAGCTGAGTATTTTGAGCCTTGGCATCCTGTATGTATTGTAAATGAGAAGGAGCAGGGTGACACAAGTGCCCTTGCTGTGGTGACATGCTGCTAGGACTCCTTAGGAGCAAGTCAAAAAGCTGTCATTAGCTTGCTTCTGGCTAAACCCCATCAGCTGAGATTCGAAGAGCAGCAAAATGATTCTGTAATAGTTCAGCTGGGCATCTGAGTGCAAGTCTTGATGGTGATGAGATGGCAAGCACAAGAAGGAAGCAAGGAGATAATATTGCTATAAAGAGATTTTTCAGGAGACCAAGAGTGAACCATCAACATTTTTTAGAAGATTCCCAGTTCCTTTGTTAGAAAAAAAAAGTGTGTGTACTCTGAACTGCAGTGTTTTGCTACCTGTGTGTGACAGTCATTTCCATACATTATTGACATTGCAGATTTGTAACAAAAATTTCAGAGAATTCAGGTTGTGAGAAGATGCATTTTTACAGAAGTTCTTTCTATCTTGTAACTTTAAGCAACTAGCTACATTCAGAGAAAGTAATCTGAAGGTTTTTTTCTGAGGCAGTAGCATAACAACATCCAAAAGTATGAACCTCTGTTAAAATATGAGTTGGAAAAATATTCTTCATAGAAGAGTTTTACTTGGCAGTTTAAAAATATGTCATAAGCAACTAAGTATGCTCTTAAACAGGAGCTTTGAGTTGTATGGATCAAAACTAGAGGTGGGTAGATTCAGATTAGACATTAGGAAGAAGTTCTTTACCATGAGGGTGGTGAGACACTGGAACAGGTTGCCCAGAGAGGTGGTGGAAGCCCTGTCCCTGGAAGGTTTTAAGACCAAGCTGGATGGGCTCTGAGCAACCTCATCTAGTGGGAGGTGTCCCTGCCATTGGCAGGGGTTTTGGAACTAGATGATCTTTAAGGTGCCTTCCAACACTGACAATTCTATGATTCTATGATTGTATGTATTTTGATTCTATGATTCTATGTATTTTGAAGCCATTAACATCTATTTGGACAAGGCAGTTTAGAAGTTACACAGAGAAAAATGAGATTTGATTCAGTGTGCTGGGGATTGTGCCTCAGGGCTCACAGTGGTGATTTCTGGAACCAGATGTTGGGCTTTGGTGCCACTGTGCTTCAGACAAGGGGAAGACTGAATAGATATTTCAGGAAACACATTCAATACAGTCAATTCATGATTACTGAGACCCGGGCTTAGTGCACGCGTTCAGTCTGGTTTTAAGTTAAAGCACCTTTGTCAGGCCTGGGATATAAATAACATTTCCTTTGGTGCCTCATTCCCAGAGGATCTAGAAAAGGACCATCTCATTTCAGGAGGAGTCTTGCTTTTCTTGCTTTTCCCAGCCTATGTAATCAGCTTCTCTCCATGTAGGGCCACAGCTGCTGGGCTTTTATGGCCTCTTAACATCCACTGAAGTGTCAAGGGACAGAGAGAAGTGCACATCTTTCCTTACTCCAAGAGTGGAAAATTAACCCTTTCACTTTGTTTCCAGGCAAAGTGCACTCTGACCTAGTCACAGAAATCCATAGACCTCCTGGTGAATTTGCTTTCCTTCAGACAGCGCCGTTAACTGAGTGGACCTTTGAAAGGCTTCACTGCCTTTCATTTACCATGTGATCAGAAAGCAGGTCGTGTATTGTTCAACAGCTTCAGATGACTAAGGGCAATAATTATGTGTTTTGGCACCGTAAATGCATCTTAATTATTATGGATTAACATCAGTTAAAAGCACCAGAGCACTAGTGAAGAGCTGTGTGAATGCATTTCTTGCTCTGTAGTCCATAAACTGCAGGTCACGTGAGGAAGTCAGCCAAAATCTAGCGTATCGGTGAGGAGACTCAGGTGTTGCACAGATTTTCTCTATCTCAGATAAACCATTTAGTCTCACTGTCCCCAGTTTCTTCTCATGTTGCTTGCCAATTTGTGAAATACACAGAAAGTAGTGAAGTGCTTTGATCTATTTATTTAGATGGAATGATCTGGAGCAGAGATCGCTTTTTTCTGTGTATCCTGGAAGCATATTTGAAACTCTCTTCTCTATCCTCCAGATAAGCAAACACTCACAATATGATATTCCAAGAGGATGGCATTACAGCAGGTAACACTGCACATCATTAAATAAAAAATGGCAGCTTTCCATATGTTACCTTTCTAGAGGTAATCTAATTAGATTAGAATTCATTATGGATATGCAGGTTACACAGCACATCCATTGCCCAGATTGCATGACCCAGTCTCTTATGTTGCCAGAAGAAAAGAAGCCAAGCTGTTCACAGCATGGTGGTTGTTAGACTGTGTTGCCCAAAACCAAACCCTAAAGGAAATTAAAAAGAAATAAATTTCACAAATGACTTGTACTTATTTATATCGTTAACTATCATAATCTTCCATAGAAGAAAAATATAATTCAGGAATAACTCACCAGAATAATATAAAGGGATGAGTAAAGAAGAGGCTTATTAGATCTCAGAGAACAGAAAAAAACCTTAAATTGTCTGAATGTAGTCTTTAGTTATTTAAATTTTTAATGAAAAATAATTTTAAAAGCCAACGTGAGCCATCTCACACAAACTGATTTCTTAAAACATTTAAAATCATTTGGACATTTCACTCTTGTCTGTGTTGTTTCTTCCTTTTATTCCCACAGCATTTTCCCCTCTGCCTGTGCAGATCAGAGTAGCTGCCTTCTGCAGAACAGCAATCTCATTTTGTTTACCTTGTGTTTCAAAGAGAATTGAACAAGCCCAGGATTCACTTTCTCTAAACAAATACTGGCAAGACAAAGGTATCACAGCTATTCTAGGGACAAGAGGTTTGTCGAGATGGAAAATGGTAAAGACTGGAAAGGAAAAAAGTCAATGTATTTTTATCTGAAAAAAAAAAGTTAATCCTTTTCATGGCCTCATTTTCTTTGCTTTTGAGATAACTCTCCTTTTTTTTTTTTATTTTTTTTATTTAAGTTTCAGAGTTTTTCAGCTAAAGGAAGCAAGAAACCGAGGTATTTTCTTTGTTCCTGTCAAGTAGCTT
This sequence comes from Megaceryle maxima, assembly GCA_024605025.1. NCBI lineage: Eukaryota > Metazoa > Chordata > Aves > Coraciiformes > Cerylidae > Megaceryle > Megaceryle maxima. The sequence goes on along the minus strand of JANHGN010006888.1, from coordinate 49,722 downwards.
GAACAGTTTGAGAACAGAAACCAGTCAGAGCAGTGTGATTAGCATAGCCAATTAGGGTGTATTTGCATATTCACAACATGGCTATCAAGAAATAATTCTGCAGAGATAACGCAAGTGTGGCAATGTCTGTCTGCCAATCAGAGCCCCTTGGCTCCCATCCTGTATGGTAACTGAGAAATAACCATAGGGTGATTCTGCAGACTGGGCAGTCTGTGCCGATCCGTGTGCTGGCACTATGCAGCTGGAGAAGAAAGTGCCTCTGTAACAAGGTGGTAGGAACATGATACCCCTGCATGCTGGAAAAGGTTAATTCACAAGCTGTTTACCTAAAATGCAACAGCATTTGTCAAATGAGTTCTTCCAAGATTCACTCCAGCTATGACTTGTGCTAACTGCCACTTTTGGGGGCCCATACTCATCAGGAGTTTTGGGGACTTTGCTTTTAATGAGCAGGCAGTTGGCCAAGGACTTGAGTGCCTTGCAGCCCCTTCTACCCTTCAGCTCATCCAGGGGTCCATGGGCACAGTGGGGTGCTGGATGCTGCACTGCACAAGGTGCAGAAGGTGAGCTTTGTGCAATGGCCTCCAGGACAGATGATAAAGCTCTGCTTTCTTCTGCCCCAAAAGGCCTTTCACCAGGGAGTTATCCAAGGACCAGGCAAGACAACAAACAGCCCTTCAGGAAACCTTGTAGACTGTTGGATAACAAACTGGGGCGGACGATCACAGCAGCTTTATTATCTCTGAAAGTGAAAAATCACCTTATATGCCACAGTGACAACTATCTGTGCTTCGTCTCAATGTTTCTCTGGCTCCCACCTCTTGTCATCACTTACCAACAACTGCATCGCCACAAGTGTTCGGGTGAGCGCGACTGCGGCCGAGTGAGAGGCACACGGAGCCAGCTGCCACCCTCTGCCCATGTAATCTACGTCTTTGGGATGCTCTATTTTCTTACCAAGGGGCTGACAAGTGATTGGCTGTGATGTGTAGAATCCATGTCTGCTGATTTTAGGAAGAAATTCAATAATCTCTTTTCTTAATGTCCTTGACTCCTTGCGGTGCTGGGGACTGAAGTCATCATGTGCAATTGCAACAAACTGGGTCAGGAGGAACTGACTCCCTGGAGCGTTCTCCCTGGAATGTTCTCCCATGTACAACTACACAGGCCACATTCACTTTTTAAACATCTAAGGGAAAGACAACAACACAAAAGTTAATTTATGGTACTCACTGCTACAAGATATTGATCAAAACTTGATCAAATCCCTAAAATTAGACCATTATACAAATTGTAAGTTTATAAACTGGTATCATATAAATCCAGGTAAAGACTGTGAGCTTTCAACCTCCATGCCACAGGGAGGCATTAAGCACCTTTTGGGGGCAGACAAACCTCCCTCCAGGAAGATACCCATTTTTATAATCATCCATGATAGGCATTTTATACCCATCTCTGGAATACTCACTGATGGTTTACCTAGTCCAGTAACTATGTAAGATTTTATTTTTTAGTGGTCTCAGTCTATGACTATTCACAATTTTCTCTTTCCCTCTTATCCCCTTTGCGGCACCAGCTCTTTATTAGAAAGTTAATAAACTTTGTGTATGTTCTAAAGATAATATTGAAAACTGCAAAATTGTGTTCTGCATTTTATAATTGGTGTGGAAAAAAGGGGGAGATCTAATCCTATTGGGCCTTCTTTCTCTTTTGCTCTCTCTCCTTTTTTCCCTTTTGATGGTAAGCAGCAAATTTTAATTAGCTTCATTTCCACAATTCAGTCATGCATATGTAATCTTTGTTCACACTTTTATAAAGTAAAATTAAGTGAAAGAAATTGGGTAATAATAGAAAGCTTGTCTGAGCAGAACAAATGTGAATTATCAAACATAAGGAAAGATGACTGGGACTACCAGGCTTGAAGTTGTGCAAGGTTTGAGGTGATTTTTCTGAAACAGGAATGCATAAATAATGCATAGAAACAGGTGCTGATTATCCTGTTTTGGGCATCTTTTGTTCATTATATACTTGGGATGCTGAGGTACAGTGATAACCGCTGAATGTGAGGAGACTGCTTAATAACAGCTTTCTAATGTTTCTCTTTTATCAAGGGCTGAAAGTGTCACATGAGCTTGTCTAGTTAATAAAAATCACTTTGTGAACCCAGTGTTGTTAGATTTGGTATTGGAGTAGATCACTGCACTGGGCCTCTCTCTTGATTATAGCTGCAAAGGCTGTTCTGCCATTTTGCATTGTAATTTAAAGGTTTCCTAATCCATATACACACCCTCTAATTAAATGTTTCCAGGGGTTACCTTGGGAGCCTTCAGTGCTATGGTTTGAAACTAAAACTAAAGAGCACATTAAATTCACTCCCCCTGGCATGAGACACAGGACGGGGAAGTACATTTTCATCCTCTGCTACTCTGGATTATTTGAAAACATGAGCATGACCTGGATTACTAACTTCATTATTTTTGTTATCTAACATAAGAAGATAGAAATTTAAAAGGGAGACAACTGATGTGTCTAAATCTAGGATTCAGCTTATTTTATAACTTCTGAGAAGACCCTTCAGAGTCTAGTTATTTTAAGAGCTACCCATTCATCAGCAGCAACTCAGAACCTCCTGTTGATGTAAATCAGTCTGTGGCTGCACAAAAGCGTGAGAAACACTGCTATGGCAGATGACGAGGTCTTCGTTAAAGGAAATGTGAAGTAGTGAAGCATGTTGGCATTACTGCATATAGGAGTAAAGTCTGAAGCCCGGTTAATGTTAAACTTGTGAGCAGATACCTTCTCTTCAGTGCTTGTTCACACATTCAGCCTGATCCCACCAACCTAACACCTTTAGGAGAAACAACTCTTTTTGTCCCCGAGAAGGACCTTCTATTACAGGAAGTTAATTTCAAGACATGGGTGGCTTACTTTTTTTTTTTTCTTCTTTCTAAACCTGCTTTGCTGCCACTGACTAGGATAGCCAAGATTTAGGTTAATGGTTAACAGAGAAGCTATGACCACACAGAAACGCTGACTTCCGTCTGCTGGGGCTGGGAGAAAAAACTGCCTTTGCCTGCAGAAGAGACAGATGTTGAAGAGCAGTTCACACTGCAAAGGACTGGAGAACTGCAGCTTCACACAGTAGGGAAAGGAGAAGGAAAATCCAAAATGAGCAAGAGGTGGTTGCCATAAAGATAGGTAAGAGCTGAAATGTTTTCCTGCTTGGCTTATTGGTTTAGTGGCTGTCGCTAACAAAACCCACAGGTGTGGCAAGTTGAGACGCGTTCCTTGTACCTGACTGCTCTGACCTGTGTGTTCCAGTGAGAGGGCAAAGTGAGAAAGGACCTATTTGCTCTGAATTTGAACTTTAGAGAAGGCAGGAAGGCTTTTCCTTCCTTCTCCTCACCCCAGGTGCTGCTCATGGCAGGGCAGACATCCCCTTCAGACTGTTCTCACCTAATTGACCACAGCCACATCCCTGAGTTTGAGGTGTCTCTTTGGATCAAGGCTACTTTGGCCTCAGTGTATATCTGCATCTTTGTTGCGGGCATCTTGGGCAACAGCATCACCATCAAGGCCACCAGGATCCTGCAGAAGAAAGGCTATCTGCAGAAGGAGGTCACAGACCACATGGTGAGCCTGGCCTGCTCTGACTTGCTGGTCATCCTGCTCGGCATGCCTGTGGAGTTCTACACTGCCATCTGGAGCCCCTTTTCCACCCCCAATGGCAACATGGCTTGCAAGCTCTATTACTTCCTCTTTGAAGCCTGCAGTTATGCCACTCTCCTGCACGTTGCCACCCTCAGCTTTGAGAGGTACGTGGCAATCTGCCACCCCTTCAAGTTCAAGGCTGTCTCTGGACCCCGCACAGTGAAGCTGCTCATTGCCTTTGTCTGGGGGACATCTGTCATAGTGGCTCTGCCCCTGCTCTTTGTCATGGGCACAGAATATCCCCTGGAAACGATTGAGGGCTACCAAAGTATGACTGCCTGCATCAAGCCTACACCCAGGCACCACCTCCCTGACCTGAAGCACAATACGACCATCTGTACCAGCCTCTCCTCCAAGTGGTCTGTCTTTCAGGCCAGCATCTTCAGTGCCTTTGCTGTGTACATCATAGTGCTGGGATCTGTCATCTTCATGTACCGCAGCATGATGAAAACCCTGATGATCAACAAGGAAGGAACTGTGGCAGTGAAGGGTGGACCTAGACATGAGGAGCAGTACCTAAGAAAAAGTGATGGTTCAGATGGCAAGAACTCCAGGAGACAGATCATTGTATTCCTGGGTAAGAGCCATGTCCTACTCTGTCTCCCCTTCCCTGCTCCTTTTCCATATGGGAAGGAAACCCAGAAGCCTCCATTTTATCTCACTGAGTTCTCCCAAATGAGAGATGTATGTTTTGAAACTTGTGTGAAATAAGGGAGAGGGATACTTTTGGTTGTGATAATGTACTTCAAGAAACCTAATTTCTTTGCATGCTGTTGACTCACTCTTTTTGCTGTTAGAACAGGTGAGATGGAATAAGAAGGAAAAATACATTTACTGTCTAGTGTTTCTGTTGGTTTGTTATACTGCATGCCTATGTGCATCAGTATGGGTAACATATTGACCTTTGGGGTAGCAATAGGCAAGAGTTGCCTGGATATAAAGTAGCTCTACTTGCGTGTTTTCCCATGGAATTACAAACACGTGCATATTTAGTAAGGCTCCTGATGGGAGGGAAGACTGTCTTGCAATATCTGAAGCTCATCGTGCTCCAAAGGCATGTCCCTGTTAATTCAGGATGCTCCCCGGAGGCTATTTATTTACCCTCAGCACTGTGGCTGTGTTGCATTTGAGCATAAAGCAAGCTGAGCTGGAGAGCTGATTTGGTCTTGCAAATTGCTGTTGCCCTCATTGAGTTTTTTTTTCCTAGTTTTATTTGAAGGCCTATAACCTTGGAATTATGTTTGATTTTGATCTCTCTCGCCACATTTGTCAGAAAAAAACTAATCAAACTGTCATTTTGCCAACTTGGAATCTTCCTGGGCTGTGATCCATGCAGTCTACAGGTTTGTTGATGCTCTTAGAGGCATCCTTAATCGTGTCCTGGCTGCATTAATGCTAGTTCTTGTTTTGTTGGCTTGCTTAATATGATACTGGATATAATAACTGAACAGGCTAGAGTATGAATGTACAGTAGTCCTAGTATTTCTGTGTTGCTTTTTGGTGCTCTGCTTGATATTGCAGAGGGGGAATTGAAACTCATGGGTCTGTCCACTTCTACAGCTTTAATTAGATGAGCTTTTTTATAACCTTTCCCCCCCTCCCCTTGCCACCGAGCACTCTCTGCTTCCTCTTCTAGTTCTGCTTTTGTCATGGTCTACAGCTGGGATGTGAAGCTGCGGGTAAGGAGTCCAGGGTGCACCCTGCTCCTTCTCTGCTGCACATTGTTAGATGGGGAGCATGGTGAAAACTTGTCATACAGACAAGGCATATGACGTAAAGGTTTGGGGAAATGGTGGAGCTGTATGCTGTGCCAGCAGAGAGGGTGACTAAGGCTTCAAATGGAAGATGTGATGCTCCAGGCAGTACAGAGCTCTTCCTCTTGCTCAGAGTGTACACCTAATGAAGAGATCATCTCCTTGTGCAAAGCATCTGATAGTCTGGGACAAGAGGCCTTGTATTTGGGTCATTAGAAGGGCTCTTGGTATCCTTACTCCACTGAGAGTACTGATTTTTGGGGTAGAAGCTTAGCAGCTAATGCTAAAGACAGACAAAGAGATAAGGCTCTGCTCTTTAATTAAGTGCTACTGTGGGATCCTTAAAAGTCAGTGGATCTCTCTCCCCTTGTAAATTTTTATCATCCACAGCTACGCTAAAGCCCAGTCTAAGATCCAAATCCTGCAGCAAGTTCTAGCTAGGTTGAGAGGTGAAGGTAAATTGCCATAGCTTTTCTTTCCTTTCTTGATTATGGCTTTTGCTTGGTGATGGTCTAGTGTGGAATAGGGCAGAACTCGTGCTGCTTGCAGAAGCATTAGAAAGCTAAATGAAAGCGACTGGCTTGTCCTTTATCTTAAGGGAATTTGCCACCAATATCTGACACTTCCTCTGTGCTCTCAGCTTTCTAGAGCCAGTAGATTCTTCCATGAATTCCCCAAAATTATTTCTGTGGCAAGACTCTTAATACAAGTCTTGCTAATTTACTTGGGTTGGGAAATAAATTAACAAACTGAGGAGGAAGAAACTGTGGCCTGCATCCCTGAGTACAATGCAAAGCAATTTAATTTGGAGATTTCATAAGAGTGATGCTTTAGGGCAGTTTTAACCCAGAAGAAATAAACATATAAATTGTTTACAAATCGCTGAATTTAAATATAGTGATTTAGATTTTTTTTCATTTAACAGATGGGTAAAATTAAAACAAATACTTGTGCATTCCCAATATATTTCACTTTTAATGTGAAATGTAAATGACAGTATATAGCATGATGTCTTTGAATGTCTAACAGCAATAAAAACAATTTAGTGTTTTCTTCTTCTAGTTGTTAAAAGTGATAAGTTCTATAAAACAGAGATTAAATACATAAATCTCCTGACGATGAGAAAAAGCTAAGTAGAAGAAGACACAAGACGGAACTGATGCTTCTTTAGTGTCACGTTATTGTGTGGCACATGAGAAATTAATGAAAATTAATTGTAAATGTTGAAAGTTACTACTTGCCATAGGTAGTATTGATGCTTGCAGGATGGGGTGGCACTGCCGTGGTGGAGGAGAAAGGTGACAAGGGACCAAGTGAGGAGAGCACCACTGTGCTGGGCAGGCTGAGCTCACCTGGGGAAGAGCTCTTGTCCAAAGAAGGAAAGAAGGTGGCTGCAAAGTTCAAATCTTTTGTCTTAAAGCCAAGATGGTTTGGTTGGGGATTTGAAGTCCTTCATGTAAAGATGTCAGTTCCTCCTGCTTTTGGCTACCTTGGTATGCTCTTGGTGGAGAGGAGGGACTAGTCCTGTAGCTGCAATAACAACTGGTAATAATGCCTGGTGTTGGGGGCATGGGGGCCACTTCCTGGGGCTGTTCAGCTCAAATTTTGGTAGATTTGCCCCAGTGGAGGAATGTAAATTTGTCCTAGTCTTTTGGAAAAGATCAGTTCTTTTTGTAAAAAGTAGGGTGTTCAGTGCTATTGCTTCCAGCTTCCTACTGCTGTTGGCTTTGACGAAATAAGGTATTTTATGCTTTTGGATAGACTGAGGCATATTCCCTACAATCTCTGTGTGTGTGATTTATGTAATCATCTTCTGAGTCATGCCTCCAGTGGGTCAGACCACCCATAGGAGCAGTGTAGATCAGACTGGTTGACACTGTAGGAATTACCTATGTTTGTGGTTTTTAAAGCAGCTCTGCTCACATTGGGACAGCAGATATTTCTTCTAGTGAAGGTCTAAATGGGTTTGTTTGAGTGTGGCTTGTCATGAAGAGCAGCAAAAATATAGCTGAGCTTAATTTTTTGAGTGGTTCATAAATGTTTCTCCACCTGCAGCAGCAGAAACTGGATAGCTGTACTGCTTATGAAAATACTTGGCTGATGGCACTTCGATGAAATGCCAGCTTTTAAAAGTATTCAAAACCTCTTAATGCTCAACCCACAGGGCTTGATTCAGTCTTTGTGGCTACTCAAACTTGTCTTTCTTCTGTGGCTGTAATGGGAAGGGCAGTAATCAGAGGGCTACCTAAATGGTCACGAGGTGCCACTGGCTGCTTCTTGTTGCTCCAACACCTGAGCTGAGGCCCCTGTCACAGTAGCAGTGAGCTCTTAAGAAAGGGTGAGTTTAGAGACTTATATGTATTATTATATTTATTATAACTGGGTTATAGCAACCCAGAAGGAGAATGTCATGGAAGGATCCTGTAAAAGAGAGATCCAGCTAGTGCAATAATTATAAATGTTACAAAAAGAAGGAACTTTCATAGATGAAGCTACATAAGCTAAAAATCTTTAGGAAATGTGGTCAGGTGGCCAGCTCACTGGGAAAGTGGAACAGTATGGGACAAGCCTCCACGCAAGCTGCAGCTCCGTGCCAGAATTGCCTGCTCACTGGCCATGGCTACAAACTTCTTAATTTGCTTGATAATATTAAGCCACATTTATACAAAAGCAGATGTATGGTTTGTCATCAGACTGGATCTGACTGACCCAACCTTGTGCTGTACAATGAAGTGAGTTTTGACTATCCCAGATGAAAAATGTATTGCTTCTAAAGCTTCTGTGATATTTCCCTTGGCGTCTTCAGTATTGTGCTTCTGCTAAACGAATTAGTTCTTTTGTATAAAGCAGCCTCAAGCCTACCACAGTAAATGCATTGAAATAAAAAAAGTCCTTTAGTGTTGCTACATCCTCTTCTTTTCTTTATATAGTCTTCCAATTTGCCATTTGGAGAAATACTCTTCTGTTTGCACAGCAGAAGGATCCCACTGCACAGGGCTGCTAGGCACTGTGGATGCTTTGCTATTTGCCAGATGGCATCTGGGCAGCACTTTTCTGTCTCCTGACAGTGATGAAACATCCATCCATCCATCCATCCATCCATCCCAAGCTCTTCCTTCCAGAAAAGAGAAGTATCAAAGAAATCTGGTTGCTATTAAAGTGTTGAGGTGGGTGCATTAAAGAACTGCTGTAACTGCAGCAGCTGGCAAGAACCAGAGTTCTTGCTACCTAACTGGAGTCCATGCTGGTACCAGCCTGGCACTGTCAGTTCCCCTATGCCAATCAGGGCAGATAATTCTCTCTGCCATCTTTCCCATAACTACAGAACTGCAGCTTTTCTGCTTTGGACCTTCTTATGTAAAACAAATTTTACCTACATGTCTGGACAGTAAATATCCTACAGCTTCTTTAATGAGCAGGGAAGGCAATTGCTTATCATAATTTAAGGCAATGCCTCCACCTGAGAAAGGCAGTGAGGTGGTGGTTTATTATTTTTCTTTGGTATAATGCTTAAGTATGTCAAATAAACTGTCAATCTGAAGACAGTAGCAGTGGTGGTTTTACGTGATATGGTAGAGGTAGCTTCAGGTCTGGTTTGCTTTACAGAGGAATAGCAACTAGAGGCTTTACTGAGAGTGTGGTACCTGCCATAGGAGGTACAAGAGTCCCTGTCTTCAAATCCAAATAAAATGGGCAAAAGGGAAGGTCTGGAAAAGCTAGACAGAAAGAAGTCAGTGACCTGACCAAGGCCACAAGTTACATGGAGACTCACAAACGCATCTGCTGAATCTTGTGCTGGTTCCCTGTCTACTGGTCTGCCTGGTTTAACAGTGGTGACTGTTAAAACAATGCCAGGCTACTCCATAACAATACCAATGCCACTGTAAGCAGCATGAACACAGCTGTACATAGCCATAAGCTAAAGCTAGATAAAATTTTGAGTCAGAAATTAAAAAACCTCTTAGAACATAAGATAGAGCAACATTTTTTCCCCATATGCTAGTGCTGGCAGATTAATGTTTTGCCCAGAATAAAGGTATTGTGCACAGAAATAGCCTTTCCAAAGATCACCAAGGAAATGTATTTTGTAAGGCACTTGGCAAATGGGTTTTCAGGAGGCAGATTACTCCAAGTAGTTGTGAAAAATACGTGGTTGTCATCTAGAGATGACTCAGGCACAGTATAACTTGACAGTGGTAGCACTTCTGTTACAGGAAAATTAGATGCTTCTTCATAGGCTGGAAATTAACTGGGTTTTTTCCTTACTGGAAAAGCTAAAGCTTACAGATAGAACAAAAATTTAAAGAATAACCAAACTGATTAAATTCCAGACCACAGCTCCAGCCCATGTTCTTTCAACTGAGCTTCATTGACTCCTCTTGGTTCATTTCTTTAATCATTCCACTCAGCTGCCTTTCTTCAGAGACTTCACTGGAGAGGTGCCTAAAGATAAATACATTGTAGGCTGGATATGATTTTCATCTCTGTGTTTTATATGGTGTCTCCATCCATGTATTTCCCTGAACAGGGCCTCAGATTACACAAGACAAGTAGGAGACTGAATGCACTGAAATGATTAGCAGGGGCTGAGCAGTGAACAGGAAACACACCAGCAGACCGGTGCCTGGCCATTCAAATGAATGGGACACCCACTTGCTGTTGCTAGTAAGATTTTTCTTTTAGGTGCTGCTTACTGGAAAAGAGATAAAAGCAAAGAATTTACCTACTGGTGTTCAGTAAAATTTCCTTTCCTCTTCTCTGCAAAAGAATTAACCTGAAGTCAACAACAAAACCGATCAATACTACTGAATGCTGGTAGCACAAAACCGCAGCTCAGCTATTCAGTAGATGACAAAGGAAAGGCTGCATTCAGGGATCATGGCTTCTCAGGGACAATTGTCTCCAACCCACCTCCTCTGAAGAGCTGTGGGACTTCTGCACAGTCACAGTAAAATACACTCAAGGCAAACTTCCACAATCCAGGTAGCTGCATGTTCAGTTTTCCCACACTGTAATTTGAAAATGAACATAAGCAGAAACCAGTGTAATTTTCCTGCCTATTGTACTGAAAGCAATTTATCTGCTTCTGCTTTTAACTGGACTCATGTAATAGAAGACCGTGCTTTTGGCTTAAGTAGACAGTCTTCCTTTCCTGCTTCACCAAGGGAAGGCAAAATGGTACAGAGAGGAAAAGAATGGAAGAATAGGGACTAATTGAGGCCTGCACCCCCAGGGTATTTAAGACTTTTGTAGTTTTAATGGAAAAATCAATGTGTGATTAGACTTTGCATTAGAGTACTTAAAAATTCCTTCAACATGACAAGTCTGCAGCTTTAAAAACAACCTAACCCTGCAATATTGTAGTCAGAGAACCAAATTCACCACTAATGTAATCCACATAACTCTTCATATGTGATACCCTGGCAGATATGGTCTCTGTGGACACATGACTACTGTCTTTGCTTCTGTGTATGAGAAGACCATGAGGACAATGAGTGTTTTACTGGGTGCTTACTGAAAACCACAGCCATGCTTCTGTCTTTCATCTGATGACTAAAAGGAAATGTGTATTTCACTTGGTCTGTTAGTGATCTAGAGGTGTTGGTGCACTTCTTCAGTTTAGCTCATCCTGTGACACAGTAGCACAAGTATCTTTTGACTTTTTTATACTCTACCATCTGAGCTGACTAAGTGGACAGATGAGATTTCTTAAGTATTTCTGTCCTATACTTGCCTCTGCCCAAAGTCTTTAAGACTCATTAAAGACTGTTACCAGTGTTCTTTAAATTAGTATTATTATTAACCTCTCTCTCTCTTTGTTACACAAGCTGTAAATAATAAACCTATGGGCCTTTGGTTCTTCCAGCACCCCTAGCTATATGCTAAGAGAAGGAAAGAGATAATGCAGGTGACATCCTTTGCTGTGGCAACATGAGTCAAGAAACAGGCAGGGAGCTGCTGCTTTTTGGGACCTGAAGTCTGGTTCTGCCATCTCAGCTTCTGAAAAAACATTGTGTCACAGCAATCCCTCTCTAGGACACATTTTCTTCTAAGCAGAAGCCTTGGAAGCTGTCTCTTTCTTCAAAGTGGATAAGAAAGCAGGAAAGTTTATTTCTAAGTGGAGAAATGCAGGTGTTGCTCCAGCTATAAAATGAGTTGAGGGAGATAGCCCTCAGAGTACAGCAGCCCTACATTAATTAACCCTGTCCCATCAATACTGGTCTACTGCCCTCATTCTTTGGCCAAGAGACTATTGTCTTTAGCATTAATTTTCCCATTCCTCTCTGTTTTGTTGCTATCTCTTCTGAGCTAGATTCCATCTCAAATGTAGATTGCTCTTGCAACACCCCAGTTTCAGTAGATTCATTTGTGGCAAATTCACAGTTGATTTATTGAAGTCTTCACCTGTGAAAACTAAATGCATTATCTTTTCCTCTATTGTTTCAAATTCCAATTATACCACATTTCACAAAATTAAATCTGTTGCTTTCCTAGCTGATGTTAAGACCATTATCTTTAAACAATGATTGCTAGCCTGTGAATTTTAATGGAAGAGAGCTTTAATATCTGAGCGTTTATTAGTAATGTGAAGCTTTCAGTTTTATCCTACATAATTTCTTGATTTCATAAAGGAAATATTTGTGTTAGAAACTGAGAACCAACCAACTGCCAAACAACAGGTTAAAGATTATTTTCTTCCCTTTCATTGTTGTGAGTTCCTAAACCTACAATTTGACTGGATAGGTAGTACAGTTGAAAAACTCGTAAGAAAGAATTTTAAAATTATGTTTTCCACTGAATATAAACAGTTACAATTTCAACTAACATTTGGAATAATGTGCTATAGCAGGTTTTTAGCCTTTTTTGAGGGCATCATAAACATGTTTATGCTGCTAGATGCCAGCCCCATACTTAGTGAGAAAACAGTTATCCTTCTGATCTCTGTTGTGGATGCATGAGTAATATCAAGGTCAAAATATTATGGATTAAATGAGTCTGCCAAGAACCTCTTACTAGTATAAATAGTGACTTACAAGGAAAAGTGAAACTGAGAAAGAGGCCTGGTATCATTATGAGCTAACTCTTCCTTGTTTCCCCTTAAGCTGTTTTTAGGCCTCTGGTTGTTACATTTAATTCTCTTGTAAAAGCACTTATTCTGCTTGTTCTTATCACTTAAGAAGATATTTAAGTTGAAAATGCAGTTTACTGGGTTCGAGTTGCGGATCTCTGTCAGCAAGTGTATGCTTATTATGGAAACATGTAGAGAGAGTTCTGTGAGCACTCAAAAAAACACTTGACATCCACCTGCAAACAGCAGCACAATGTAATAATTACCATGAAACTAAACTTTACTCATGAGTATAAAGAAACCCAGAAACAGAAGTACATTGTAGAAGATAACCTTTCTATCTGTCCTTGTCCTCACTCAGTGTAAATGGCTTTCTTTTCTCATGTTTTATTCGGTAGCATCTGCACAGATATTCAACATTCTGCTCCAATCTCCATCTGAGCCCTCCAGAAGAGCTCAGATACGGCCCCTTTCAGAGGGTAGTTTAGATATTTTGTCCCTGTTCATATAGCATTTCTGCAAATCCACCTTGCTTTACTCCTCCATATAATATTGCCATCTTGCTTTTTGTTGAGTGTAATGATCGTCTTGTAAAGCCAAAAGTATTTTGTTTTAGTGGTACACTCAGCATGGTGTTGCTGAAGGTGATTTTGATTTGAAGAAATATTAGAAGACTGTCCTGATTGCTCCTTCCTAGAAAAATCCCTGGAGTTCAGTATATACGTACCCCTTCTATTAAATTGCAATAACTACAATTATTCTAGCACTTTTTCCATAAAGCATAAAATTTAAATTGTAGAACTCACTGTTGTGGAGGCCACATGTAAAAGTGGGCTCCAAAAGAGATTAAATGTAACCTTGAAATATAGTCCTGTCAAGAACAAGATATAATCTCCACTTTAGAAAGTTCTGATATTGCTGAGTGCCAAAAGCTCAGTGTGAATAGGAAAATCCTTCTATGCTTGTTCCTTCTCCCACAGATGTCTATGTGAGATCATCACAGAGAGAAATGAATGGGCAGATGACTCCTAGGTCTGCCCCATTATACCTGCTCTTAATCTGAAACTTTCTGCATATACCAAAATAGGCAATAAATCAGAGTCTGACTTCAGCCAGGTACCGGGACATGGAATTTTTAAGATGATAGAACAAAAAGTTTGATTGGACAAGAAAAAAAAAAATTTGAAGTGCTCTTCCTCAAATATGGTCACTTTTTTCCTACATCTCTCTGCCCCCAAACCACAAAATTTTCAAGAAAAAAATGTGTTCCTTACTGGGTGTGTTTTTTATCTGTGAGTGTGCGCATGCACAAAAATGCGTCTCATTTGATAAACTCTGGTACTTGTTGACTTTTCATTCCTGTGCCTCACACTCTCCAATAAACACAACTTTTGAGCTCCTTGATTTTGAAAATAAAACCAAACTTCAATTTGTCACTTAAAGGCATTACAATGAAAGTCTCACTGACTGAGTTTCTTAGTAATGCTTAAGGATATCTGTAAAAGAGAAGTTCTTGAAACGGCTATAACTGAGCCAACAATCAGAATTAAACGTTTAAGGAAACTAAAGATTGCAGTTCCTCAGTGATAAGGTACACAGAAATTCAAACAGTCTTTATTGCGGGCATGACTTTAACGTTGTCAGGTTTTTAACCATTCGATAAGAGCTAATGTGGTATGGTGAAGGACAAACAGAAGTCAAAAGCAAGCATGCTGGTCAAGTTTGGCTTTGTCCTTCAGACAAGGAAATTGCTAAAAGCCTTCTGACGTTCAGTCACAAGTTTACTCAACAGATCTTTCTGATCGGTTGAAAGAAATGCAGGACTAAAATGGATGGAATGGGCTGTCACAGGTATTCAAAAGATGGTATTTGAGTGATCTTTTTGTCTTGAAAGCTGAAATACCTAGATTCTAGCGGTAGTAAGGATGACATCAACTCCAGACAAAATGTCTTAAAGCATCTATGGTACCAGCAGATGTAGACATACCTTTGAAAATTTTGGACAATGATTCTAGGGGGGTAACTCAGCTACTGAAGTATAATGGATTAAAATAAATCTTTTCTTAAACTTGAACTTTTGAAAAAAAAATGCAATGTCTATCTGTACATGTTGAGGTTGGAGAAAAGGGCCACTAAGATGGCTGGAAAATGGGGAGACAAACCTTTAACAGAGCTAAAAAGAGGTTTTAATTTTTAACACAGCAAAATGAAGCAAATCATATGGCTGGCTGTGAGTTGTCTGTAAGTACATCGGGACAGTGAGCACCAAGGAAAGAGGAAGATCTGTTTTGTATCCTGGTTTGAATATCTTGCGGAACTGATTCACTAACAGCCAGAATGACTCTGGGTACTATCCATCTCACCTCACTGTGCAATGAGTTAAGCTTAGCAGTCTTTCTGTGCACCTTTAGAAACTGCCCAGGAAGCCTGGCTCATTTGAAATAGGCCTTATGTCAAGCAGTTTGCAATTACCTTCCTTTCAGCTGCAGGGCCAGGGACCTCCCCCCAGCATGCACAAATCCTCCTCTTCAGCTTAGAGATTTGAGTCTGAAAGTTGTAGTGCCCTCGATTAACTCTGAATCTACAGAGCTTTAAATCCATGCTGAGTACAGATTCTCTAATTTAGTCTCTAAAAAAAAAAAAAAACCAAAAAAACAAAACCCCAAACACCAATAAAAAAGCAAAACAAGAGAGTTTTACTGAAACTGTGGAACTGCTGGTCTGGTGGGTAATGACATAAGGGCCATCACCCCTCCGTTGGAGCAGTCTCTGAGAAAAGCCAGAGCAGACTGGATCTTTCTGTGCCTATGTAAGCCTGTGACTGTGTGCCTCTTCTCTCTTTCAGTGCTTCTCTTTTGCCCTTTCTTAAAATATTTTCCCCACCTGGTGTATTTGGAGGCAGCCTTGGGAGTTTCTTGTTAAAATTTAGTATCTGGAGGTTGAAATTTTCCATTGTTTGATTCTCGTCCCCTTTCCTATTTCTGCTCATACACACGTCTACTGAATTCTAAAAAGCTTTTTGATAGCGAGTTGAAATTCAAATGTCCCCTTTCTATTTGTCTTCTGGTCCAAGCCAACATTTAAATGCATTTTTTTCTATTATAAAGAGCATATTGACAATTTAGGAAACATTGTCCTGCAGTGCAAATGATCTGATATTACAAAATACTGCAATGTCCTCAACATTGATCTAAATGATGGCATTGGCATGAGAACTAATAGGTCTATAGGGGCCCTGAATGAGTACAGACAGAAATGAGAAAATTTCTAATCATGAGAAGGACATGTTCAGGGACAGACTTCCAAGTGTAGAGCTGAACCAAACCAGTTCAGTTTCTGGGGTAAAGAATGTGATCATTTCTGCAGGTCCATGATGTGGGATTGGAGGCATGTCTCTGGCCATAAAGCCCAGGCCACCACTGGGTTGGAAGGAAGAGGTTATGTTTATTGCTCCTTGGTATGGCACTGTGGGACTCCATATCCTCCTTTGGGAGGGTGCTGGACTTGCAAAGAAGGCCCAGGAAGCTTACACAAGCCAAACGTCTTCTTAGCAAATACCTGCTGCCAACAGGAGACTTTCAGAAAGCTGGCTTGGTGCACATATGGGTCCCTGCCCACAAGTGAAGAATCCATTTCCTGCACGTTTTGATCTCTGAATCAAGGGCGAGGTATCACCTGTTCTGCTGCCGCAGATCCACTCTTCCAGCCTGCCTTGATACTCTCCTCCACAACCTATGTGGCCATCAGTCTCCCTGTGCCCAATGACTAGAGTTTAAAAGCCTGCCTCTGAGTCCCTATCTCCAAAAGAGAATTGCTTTAACCTTATCAAATGGAGGTGTAATTTAAAATGACTTAATGTTTATTTGCTGACAGGCAGGAATGTCCTCTAAATTGACTGTCACAGCTCAAACACAATGCTGTAGGACCAAATCATACCCTCTTGTTGGTCTTCAATGAAACAATGTTAAGTCTGGGGAGTGGGGATATTATTTTGGCCTCCCTGGATGTATGGATAGCATTCTCATTTTGAAGTTTTATACAATGAAGTTATATTTTATATTTGCATAATTCAAATAGATGAAATCCTCAAACAGGCACAGAAGACCTGATTTCATTAACTGGGGATGCAGCCATTCCCATCTCTCATGCAAATGGAAAATACCTTTCCTGTTAATATACTTTAAAGATTCATTCTTTCTCTAATCAAGTGGTGAAATCCTACTCATGGGAACCAGAATTGATTTCTTTTCCCTTCAGACTGAATAGCATAAACCTTATTTGGGTTAATGCCTGTCATGAAATGTAAAGTTAACCCTTTAATGTGATGCAAATCAGCTAGAAATGTTCCTGTTCGCTGCTCCAACACCCTAAAAATGTACACGGTGCAGTCATCTTGCAAATGTGGTCATCAGCTCAGGGAAGCTCTGCCTATTGTCAACAAGGATCTATTTCCACTGAAACTCTGACCTTGAAAGCTCAGTTTTAAATTTTCTCCTGGGCCTTGAACACTCTAATTGATTATGGTTGTTTTAGTTTTAGTCTTTAACAATTAAGGTGAAGAATTGCTCCCAGATTTGTTAAGATGTCAGGGGGAAGGCAGCTTCCTCACACTGAATGGACAATGTCAAGGAGCTGCAATGGACTCGTCAGGCAAGGAAGCACTGGTGTTTCTGGTGAGAAATGGAAATCAGACAGAAATGCTCCTCTCTCGGAGCTGGCACCTGTGCCTTTCTCTCTGTGGGGAACCTCTTGGTGAATGAGACATCTCCACTGCATTCATGCATTTCAATGGTCATCAGTGGAGAATTAAAGGCATCTGATGTTGGTCCAAGTAGTCTTAGAAATAGTCCCTCACACTATGTAGTCTGAGCCCATGGCTGGGACTCCTGTCCGCAGCAGTACTTAGGTGAATTTCCCCTTCTACTTACTACTGAATTGTCCACATATCTTTGTATGCTATTTTCTGCTTCACCTTCTTGGTAATAAAGCTCTGCATTTTATTTTCTGTCTTTCAGATATATAACTTTTTGCTTCAGTTGTCTTATATTAGTTGAAACTGATAGCCTGACCCCTCGGCCACTGTGCTTCTCTGAAACATTTCCCAAGGCTTTCATCAAAACCAGGATGCTCTGCTACATTCTAATGAAGAGCTGCTTAAAAAAACCCAAAAAAACCGCCCAAAAAATACCAAACCAAAACAAAAAAGAAAGGAAAGAACAAGAGGAAAAAAAGCATTTTTTTTCCTTGGTTATTTGGAATGCTTAGTTTTCTGTTTGTCTTAGAATACAAAGTGGTCATTGGAGAGGGCATTTTTTTCTGCATTGAAAGTGAATTTATGGTGTGCTTTCTGCCTCTCCTGCCCACTGGCCTGCCCTGTAGAAGAAAGCAGTAGGAGGTCAGCTGTATCGAACAGCTCCAGAAAAGCCAAGATGTCCTGGGTTTTCCTCTTGTATTAAAGGAATATTTTACTCTGTAATTGGCACTAATTAGTAAACTCTCCCTTAAGTGTATACACATTGTGGTATTTGACCTCTAAAACTCCCGGGGTGGGGATGCACACTGGGTAGCAAGTGCTAAGCTTGCTCTAGTGTTTCAGTTCCTACATCAGATGTCAGCTGCCTTTCACAAATGAGTTTAAAAGTTCAGCACGGTGTCTTCCAAGAGCTTTTGATCAGTCTGGCTTTACTGCTTCATTTAGTTAAACTTTACACTGTACCTTCAATACACTGTACCTTCAAACCTCTGAATTGCCTGCACCACTGGGGCATGTGAGGCCCAATACCTGGTATCAGCTCAAAGGAAGCAGTAGACTGAGATGCTGTCTCTGCCTTTCTGGGGGTTCATGTGACACCAACATTGTGTCTTTTTGACAGCAGTCTTTATCTCTCTACACAAAAATATGTGTATATATACATACATATATAGAAGTCTTGAGTCATGAAGAGTAGCCTTTCTCACCAAACCACCTGTTGTACCTCAAGGCATGTTCCTCATGCTGAGCAGCTTCTCACACTTTGGAGCTATAGCAGCCCAGAGTCATCTTGGTTGGCAACATGTTGCATTTTACAAAAAAACAAAAAACAAACAAAAAACAAACACAAAAAAACAACAAAAAATTTTAGGGCTGAAACAATCGCTTCCTCTTTGTGTATCTGTAACTTTTGGAGGTTTCTTGTCAGTTTGGGAGTTGGTTTGTAGTTTTACCTTAGTGTTTAAGCAGACTCAGATAGGGAGGCCTCAGCTCCCACCCACAGCCATATTTTGGAAAAAGCTTTGTTTGGCAAAAGCCCCAAGAGCCTAGAGAGTGAGGCACATGCCGTGCTTGTCAGGGTGCACTGGAGATCAGTGCACTGAATCCAGGAGGAGCTAGAAGCATTTCAGACTTTGGGTGACAGAAATCTTGTGGACTGAACTCTACTGAAATCTACTTTCAAGTCATTTCAGGTCAGGAATAACTGCCATCTTTACATTACCATTTTCAAATTCTTCATCCCTTGAAGCAACACTGAGAAAGTCAGTGTCCCTAACATTGAAATCTTCTTTATATAATTTTCCTACTGTTTTAATATTTCAATGGCTCTGATCATTTTTGCTGAACACGGTTTTGAGGAGAAAACTCTGAGGCGTGAAAAAATCTGTTTAAAGTGAAACATCATGCTTTTGATTCAAGGACTGATGTTCTATAGGAGGAATAGAAACAAAAATCTTATGATAACCTCTCTGCTTTCCTAAAATAGAAAACCTGCCTAGTTAATGAATATAAATGAATGTACATTCACTTCCTTTTTTTGAGGTTACTAAAGCTGATTAACATTAGGTACCACAGTTTATTTAAAGCAGTTGAGTAATTATTCTGCTTCCTATCCCATGAACATGCAACTTATTTATTACTGAGGGTTTGGGGTTTTTTAAAGTGTATCCTTGAAATCACATTGGGGACATGTCTTTGTCATCAGAGTTTTAAAATAAGTATTTTACAATAAGTTATTCTGGTATACAAGTGAAGAAGAAAAATTGGGCAATGCTATAGAAATTCAATAAACTGTGATGCATCATCTTACAGGAAAGGACCTGAAATCCTTAGGAGTGAAAAAATGTATTGACAACTTGGGGTTACACAAGTAGAATTCAATATTCAGCATAATTAAATTAGAAATGGATAGCTTCAGCAAAACAAAACAGTTTTTCATATAAAATTTAAAATGGGTGAAGCTACTTTGCTTTATTGTGACACTGGGTGGATCAAGGTGCTTTGGCTGAGAATTATTTTTCAGCAGATCATCAGAAAGTGATTTGTATATGTTGGCCTTTCCCATTATGTTAGTCTAATGAGAATTTATTCTTTGCTTGCTGGTAGAGGCTGCCATAGTTTCTGCTGTGTTGTTAGTTATGCCAAGCGGGTTAAGTTACCCTTGTCTAGGTCCATCTTTGATAAAATTGCATCTTCTCTGCAACCATCCATCCTCAAGACTGAGAAAGAGAGACAGAGGAGTGAGCAGATCCTGCCTGCAGTTGGAGGTGGGCAGGAGCTGTACAGTTGTGGAGATTTTTCAGACTTGTTCCTAGCTGTTCCTTTTGTTAACTTTAATAAGCTGGCAGTTGAACAGAAATTCCTTTAACCTCGTTAAAAGTTGTTCTCTAAATTTGCATAGTTTGAGATATTATCAGAGTCTTCTTTGAGCTGGGAGCACTTTAATTCCTCATGCTTGGTAATCGTCTGTAAGAGCACGTAAAATTGTGTGTGAAGGAAAAGAAACACTGCAATTCTTAAACACAATATTATTATTTTAATTGTAGTAACACCATTTTATATTAACTATCACTTCAGTATGAAAATTCTATTTCAGAATTAGTGAATCATAGGCACCTCTTGCCAAAATAAATGAAACCGTTGATGTGAGCACTGTAACAGAGGAAAGAGTGTCAGTATTAGGTCTGCCTTCCCAGAGGAACACATGCATAGCTCTCATTAGTATTTGCAAGTTCTGTGTATGTGCCCGTAGAGGAACATACACCACTTAAAAGCTGGGGAAAAAATCAGAATGAATCTCCTCTGGAAGTTTCCTTGCCAAAGCACTTGAACCTCATCTAAAGGAGTATTATGGGACAGAAAAAAGTTCTGCAGCTGGTGAACTTTATGGCAAAGTTGCATTTCATCCTCAGACCAGTTGTAAAATGACAAGTTAAAATAAATCTTCTACATTCTGCAGATGTGCAGACAATTCATGAATAAAATGTTTCTTCAAGCAACCTATTATAGCTATAATAACAAGTGAAAAAAATTCAAAGCAGCTGGATGCTGCTCATTTAGAATCACCAGCTTCTGAAAACAATGATATCTGGTAGCCTCTCCTGACTTAGCAGAAAGAGTACTGATGTATACAAATGTAGGTACTTCAGTGACGTATTGTGTAATTTATCTATTACATGGTAGCATTTTGGAGCCCACTCTGAGACTGAGGGCCCACTATATGTGGAAAAAAAATCCAGAAAGAATCTCTATGTGAAAACATTCACAATCCACACAGAACCATAAAGAACAGTAAAAAGGAAACTGGACATATACAGTTGATCTTCTCTAGATTTTTATTAACACCACTGTTGCTTGTTAAGTGTGTGTATTAAGTATTTTGAAACTAGTTAAAAAATGTTTATTTACTGAAGAGAAGTGTCCCAGCTACTTCTGAGAACTACAGGCTGTGTGACAATTGTGTAACATGTTTTAGGTAATTTGGTTTTGCATTTCCTGAAAATGCACATGCAAGAATCTTCATTGCAAAAGCAATTCTCTTTCTTTCAAGAGTTCATTATTAGCAGGAGCTCCAACATGTGTTGCATTTTTTAAGATATTCATCATGGGTTAGTAGATGAAAATGAACTGCAGTCAGCTGTCAAGGAGAGATGGCTTTGAGTAGCAAGAAATGCTAGTAGTAGGCTTTCATTGTCAGCCACCTCTGATGCTGGTGTTGGAAGATGAAGAGGATTATTTGAACCAGCTTGTAGCTGCTCAGAGGAAAAATAACTTCTGTGTATTTGCAGATTAGGCTAGACCTAGGTTTTGCTTCTCTGAAGAAAATGTAACTTGCATCGAAGCTCTGAAATGCAGCTTGTTTGTATTTCTCCCTTGGCAGTGTTAGAAAAGCTCATCTCTCCCTGATCTGCATTTGAATAGTCTTCATCTTTATCTCCTTTAGATAAGGGACTTCTCTGCTTTAAACACTTCCTCTCTTTCTTTCTCATTTAAGCATGGAAATGTGGGATGTGGTTTGTTTTTTTCATCTTGAGGCTGTGCAGTAGTCCAACTATTTGCTTTGCAATGTCTCTGGTTTGTCATTGATGGGCAGTTGTATTTCCAAATGGACTGACTACAGCTCTCCTGGATGAGTCTGTTTTGTCTGATTGTGTCTTGGAGCAACCCAGGGACAGCCTGCAGCCTTGTTTGTTCTTAGTCCTCCACAGTCAGACACACTGGTGCATTAAACATCTTCATGGATTTAGGATGGCAGGCTTCTCACAACACATAGGGTGTAGGATTATAATTTCTAATATGCAGTTTCATGTGCAAAATAATTATATGGAGTGTAGAAAAATTCAGAGAGCAATGAAACTGTACGATTTAATTCAGGCACACATCACTCCACAGGAATAGCCATTTGTGTGAATGATGTGGGTGTCACCTTAATGCTTGCTGCACAACCAAATATTTTTGACTTTTGAAAAGACCAGCAGCTGATGCTAATAGTGCAAGTTTTCTGAGCCTGTGATATCAGGATGTGAAGAAATGAGGCTGAAACCTCTCCTTCCTTTCCCAGTTTTCCTCTACCCCTTCCATAAATATGCCAGTTCTAGGTCAATCAACAATGAACACACATGCAAGATCTCTAAATGGGATAAATACGTACAGTTTACTACTGGCACTTGATTTGAGACCAAACATGAGTAAAAAACTAGTTTTTCAAGACTGATCTTTCTTCTTGCCCTACCTGCAATCCCTTTCTCCTCAGCTGGCTGAACAGAAGTCTGGGAGTATGTACCTACAGATAATACAAGAAATTGCTTTGAAGCCCTCTCTACCCAAGCATCCTCACTGCCTTTAATTTGGTAGTTTTTATGTGGAAAATATGATCATATAGGCTGTGATTTGACAGAAGATGTTTTCCCCTTGAATGCCCGTAAGACCAAAAGTGATTGTAAAGCATCCACATTTTATGCTTCAAAGACAACTTCCGCTTTGTACGTGATAAAATCCTGTAAGCCAGGAATGTCTCATGTTCATAAAATCTATGGCTCCCTCTTACATCCTAACCATAATAGGTTTTTTATGGCTCTGGTGTTCTTCCTCAAGCAGGAAGAACAGTCACCTGAAAACAAGCACCAAATCTGTTGACCAGAGGTATATGCATAGTCTGATTGAAGAGCTAATATTGTCTGCTCTCCTGTTTTGAGCCTAGCCTAAGAGGACTTTTTAATTCCTGGTAGGAGAAAGAGGTGGTAGCTTCATAAAGCCACATTACTTGTTAACTGTTACAGATGAAGATAATCTGAAACACACGAACTATTAATAACAGAAAGCACCGGTCAGGAGAAGATTTTCTATATGGAAAATTGCCCATCCACAGCACACTAAAGATTTTATTCTTCTCATAAGTCAGGATTCTGACTTCAACTAAAGCTTTTACAACATCAGCTTTTTATCCTACTGTCCAGCTGCTTTTTTTATTTCTTTAGCAAGACCAGGTGAGACTTTTCTTTGTAAAACACCTTTTCCATGCCTGTAACACCAAATTTTATGTATATACTTTGCTTACAGTTTGGCCAGGGTTATTTATTATTTAACCTTCTTGCAATTAGGGATCTGCTGGGGTTAATTATCCCCAGCAGCTGCTTACCCAGTCAGTTGGGAGGGGCTGCAGCTGGGAGGGGCCACAGCCAGGATAAACACCTGAATCAGCCAGTGGGCCATTCGATACCATCCTGAGTCATGACCCTATTTAAGGGGAGGGCTGCCTGCCTACAGCCCTCTTTTCGACTTGCTTTAGCGTGGCTGGAGCAGGGAAAGATGGCATTTTGTGTACAGGTAGAGCCTTCCTGGATTCTATTACTGACTTTGTCTATCATTTCATTAGTACTCTCATTAGGGCTGTTGTTCTATTAAACTGTCCTTATCTCAACCCCTGGGGTCTCTTCCTTTTTTCTTCCTCACGATTCTCCTTCCCATCACACAGAAGGGGGTGTGGAGCAGTGGGTGAGCAGCTGTGTAGATTTTAGCTTCCTGGAGGTTAGCCCATACCAGGTTTTAAATGGAAACTAGTTTTACCCCTTCACAGTTATGCAGCAAACAGCAGTTTTCTTAGTGCTCAGTAGTAGCAAACTCCATTCTTTCCTCCTTCCCTGAAATTAAAAGTAGATAGGATTTAATTTAATTCCACCAGCCCCTACCTTAAGTTGTTCTCCCTTAATGGCACCATCACTGTGATTTTAATTAGCAAGTTTCATTCTTTACACCTTTTGAAATAAACATCTTCACTAGCAATAACTTCCTTGAATTTGTAACCCTTACACTTGGAGACTATACCCTCAGGTTCTCTCTATACTTGCTATAGAAACATTGGACAAGAACTTCAAATGGTGTAGCTGGAAGAAGAACCTTCCCAGAATCTTTGTCTTTTCTTTCAAAAAGCAGCAGAAATTATTTTAGTGGCATAAAAAAAAATAATTGTGTTGCAGAATATCTGGAAAGAGGGGTTTTTCTCCATTTGTATTCATGACAGCTTCTACATATCCAACTATCAAAACCTATTATGAAGAGCTGTGTTGTAGTGTAGATACATTTTTATGCTTGTCATAATACAGATCTATAGGTAAATTTGTCAATGATGCATGCACTGTCATAGTGTTGTATTTCTTATAGAAAATATTCTTAATGACAACTACCAAGTTAGACATCCTTACTGTGTAAGTCTGAGTTTTTTTGGTTTCTCAGTTTTAAGATGAATGTTTAAATTATCAGGTTTTTTTTCAGTTTGGTGCATATTTAGAAACACAACATTTAAACCAAAAGTAATTTACTGGGCTAGTTACTTTCTACATCCTGTTTTAATAAGGTATGCACGCTCCAGCAAGCTTCTTTCTATGACTTCCAGTGCTAGATTTTTCCTTCACATTTATACATGTCTTGTCCAGCCCATGTTAGCAGCCTATTCTAGAATTGTTTTTGACAGGCTGATGAAAAAAATCAACCCTTCTGGATTCACATTTTGAAGCTAGGGTTTTTTGAGCTCTAGGGCTGTCTTTAAAGCCTAAGAAAGAAAAATTCTTTGTATGCCTTTGTTAGAAAATTTCCCAGTGAAAGCAGTACCTTCCTCCATTTCTTCAGGGGTTTTAGTTCTCATCCTGTCCTCCCTCCCTTGTTTCTCCATTCCCTGCTCTTAGCTGAAATGAGGCTGAGGGCAATGCAGTTATAGGGATGGAGCATGAGGGAAAGCAAGGAGGGGAGAAGGAGCTTGGGGAAAAAAAAAAAAACCAGTCACCCACTTGTTTCAGAACTGAAGCTCAGGGTTTTTTTCCTCATCGAAGTGGAGATATTTAGAACATTTTTTTTTCTTCACAAAGATGAAAACAAATGTTTTTTGTCTCTAACTCAGCACTTAAGAATCTAAAAGCCCCTAATGTGTCAAGATAAAGCCAAAAGGCATTGCCAAAACCAAAAGTTGATGTGTCCCCTGTTCCTCCCACCCCATAAATAGCAAACCCATCTGGGGCAGAGCAGAAGGACAACTGAGGATGCAGACTGGACTTTGGGCTCTCCAGGTTGTATCATGTCAGTGATGACACCTCCTAATGGCCACTGACATGCACTAATGTCACTTGGTGCATGCGTAAGCTCAGTAGTATACACCAGCTGTGGCACCAGAAATTACTGCTGTTACCCTTGAGCTCTGACTAATTTCCTTTCCAAACATAAAAAAAATGACATCAACCACTGAGTGAAAGACAAACTACGTGGTGCCAAAAGGAAAAAAATCTGGCTTTAAAAGATGACACCCCTGCCCCCCAACCCCTCAAAAAAACCCCAACAGTCTGGGAGTGGTGGGAGCCCTGGGAGTGCCCTGTCACAGCTGCCTGTGGTGGTGAGAGGGCCCAGCAGCAGAAGGAACACTTGGTATGTCTGAATGGGATAGCTCAGCTAGAGCAAGTTAGTTACTGAGTGTTGACATCCTGTGGGCAGATGGGGGGCCACGCAAAAAGTGCCGCTGTGTGAGGTGTGAGACAAAGCACATCAGCTACTCCCCTCACACGGTGCTTTCCCAGCATCAGGAGCTGAGCAATGAGACCTTTTTCTGCAGTGATTTGCAAGGCCTGGTTTTCAAATCTACACATATTTGTCTGCTTGAAACCAAAGCTTAGATTCCTAAGGCAGTGTGTGTAGCGCGTGCAAACAGCCGGTGGGGAACCTATGCAATAGGATTGAGCTGTATCTGTCCACAGCTGTAAGCCTGCTGCATGTGAGGTTTCTGTTAGATCTCTGCATCTGTTGCTGGGTTCATTCGCCTCTCCCTGTCATTCCCTGTCTTTGCAGGCTCCCTCATAGCTTCTGGTCTGAGTTGTGAGCACATGCAAAAATCTGCAAATTAGCTAATTTCTGAAATATGATACATAGTTTCCGGGCTGAAGGGCTCGCGTGCTGAAGAAAAAGGTATAAATCTAGTCAGAGGAGCCTTTCTCGCTCCATTTTACTGGGATTCTTACATGTCTTCCCAAATTGCTCAATAAGTTAAACGACTACCCCCTGTTCCCTGTCGCTCAGCCCCAAGTACAGTGCATATTATGGTAACAGTGCTCAAGATGAACCCAAATGAGGTCTGCATTTGTGAGGGAAACAAAATAAAAAGAGCAAATTTGTTTAATTACTTCCCATTCAGATGTAATTCAGTTGCATTGCGCTAAGAAAAATAAATGCTGCTGGGATGTTATGAGACAATTAGTAAGATAATGGAAAATAGTTAATACTCCTCATGTCTGTGAAAGAATGTTCTCCCCTCTGCTTCAGAGTAGTCTTGAAAGGGTTTTCTGAATTGCATTTCCAAGCAAGAATATCTTTTCCCTTTGGAAATGTAACAAAATCCTGTCACAGTCCAAATTGGTTTACAGTTTTGAAATCATACAGTTCAAAGAAATCACCTTGGTCCTGAGCCAGCCACAGGGAGCAGATCCAGGCACTGTGAGACAACTCCTCCTTTGGGAACAAGGAGTGATAGGGAAACTTTCTCACCCAGCAGTTTTGATCATGCCCTGTGTTTCTGAGCAGACACATCCAAATGCATCCTTGGGCCTTTCACAGTAGCCATTTGAAACATTTCACAAATATCTCAGGCACTCAAGATGTGCCATAGGTATCTTCCATTATTATGATCAAGATGGAGGACTTTTCCACAGTGACAGCAAAGTTAGAACAGCAAATTTGCCAATAACTTGCCAGCATAACTTTCCAGCACCCATCAGCTGTAAATCCACTTGCCCCTTGGCTATGGGATCTGAGACTCGGGGTCTCAGTCCAGCTCTCCTTTGGTCCCAACAAGTGACCTTGTTCACTCTGTATGTGCTCTCTGTGCCTTAGACACTTCTGTACTGTAGGGATAATGATTTCTGACTCCTCTGTAAGTGTGTTTTATTTGCTGCAGTAGAGCCCAGTTATCCTGGGTTTTGCCACTGGATGAATTACCAGATACCAGCAGCTGTGGGCACAGCAGGGTGAGCTTCAGCACACGTGTGGGCATTAGCGCAGATTTCCTCGCTTCTCGTGTTTTGAAGTTCTTCCCTTGGGGTAAGGAGTTTGGGGATTTTTTTCTGTGTGCAAGTCTCTCAGCTGTGCAACTCCCATTAAAAGTCAACCTCACTGTGCAACTTGATTGAAAAAAAAATCCTGTTTAATGTGAGATTAGTTTAGGTTTTTGTACTTGGGTTTCCTTGGGACTCTAATGGCAGTCTGAAAAAGAAAATCACCCCTGAAAATGTCTAGCACTTTGGGTTTCACATAAATGTAATCCAATTACCCCAGTCTAGGCCATGCAGAACTATTTGGTCTGAGGTATACATCAATCTAGGAGAAGTACAATACACTGAACTGAAAAGAAGGCAGATTGGGCATATTTCTTAATAGCATAACACAATGCAATTGCCAAAGGAAAGGCATATGCTTCTGTCCTGCATTACGCAGTGCCTGAACTGAGTAATTTGGGGGAGGAGAGGCAGTGAAGTCCTTGCAGGAAGGGATTTTAGAGGTATCTTCCCTGGAGGCCAGTTTTGTAAAGGCATACCATCTGGTGCATTCAAAATGCAAAAAGATTTGTTCTTCAGAAGTCTGAGCCAGGGATAAAAGTCCATCCCTGCCAGGGATGGCTTAGCAGTATCCAGAGAGAGGGATGAGTTTTATCACAAACAGTGAAATTCTCCTTTCCTCCGCCCGTAACCTCTAATTCAAGCATCAAATAGAGTGATCTTACTGTAGCTGCTGGTTTCTGTAATGAAAGTGTCTGATGTCCTTGCTTACTGTGAACTGAGCAATGAACTGTTTCATTACTATTTCTGCTTTGCTTCCAGGCACCTTCATTTTACACAAAGGTCAGAAAGGGGTTAAATACAAACACTGACATTATCCCAAGCAAAGCCTGTACTGGGACTCAAACCGCCTGCGCCTTGCTCACATGCCTTCAGCAGCAGCCACATGACTAACCACGGTGTAGAAGCTTATGGCTGCTCTCAGTAGCAGCCTCAATATTTGCACCTCTTAGGCCTAAGCTGTAATGATTGAGTCTCTTTGAAGAATTAAGCATTTTTTGAGCCCTGTGCCTTGCAGGGTAGATTTCAAATTGACTTTTACAGGAATGGTTGGAGATTTAGCTTGCCTTGGAGACACCGCAGGCTCTGGTGGTGGAAGCCCTCGGTGCATCACTGTCACAACCAAAGATCTTTGCAGAGGCTGGAGGCTTGCAAGAGGCAGCCACTGGCTCGTGCTTTTTCCAAGCATGAGGTATTTGGGGCTCACAGTTGGTTGGGCTCAGGCTATTCACAGACTGACCAACACAATATGCTATCTAAGTTGAAGTTAAGATTTTGCAGTAAAAGGTGGTGTAACCACTGAATAAGAAGACTTTATTGCATCATGCCTAAATACTGAGGGATGTGATCATAGCGCCATGGCTCCTGGCATAGCTCATGGCTTTGGGGTGAGTTTCCCTCTGGAAGCTGGGTCTGGGAGCCATAAGACAGGAATCTAGAAATACTAAGAAATTGTGCTAATCTCTGGCTGTTAGTGCTGTGTATCTGCACCTGCACGAAAGCAGCCAGCCAAGCAGCTGTGAGCTGCTCTTGCCTTAGCTCGGTGAAGCATAACTCTCCTATGGCTCCCATGGCTCTCAGGCATGCTGTCTGCACACTGATGTGGCCCCCATGGACTACTCTCCTGTAGCTGGTGTCATGGCAGTCCTGGTCTCCTCACTGTTCATGCCTGCAGAGTGTCAAACTTGTCTTTATTTTGTTAACTCGAATTTCTCTTTAACATGCAGCAAATCAATGTGCTAGTGAGATCTGAGTGCTGTCAAACTTCTTTCAGAAGTGGCTTTTTGGTCATAAAGGAAATGCTAACCTTAATCAATTACTTGATTTAAAAACATATCTTACACTGGCTTTTCTCATACTAGGAGAAAAAAATCCTGTCTGCCAGGTAAAAGAACCCTGTACAGCCTCATCTTCCACAGGTACTTTTGCAAGTGAGAAACTTGTAGGAAATAACTTCTGGTCTATTCCTTTTAATTTATACTGCTCTTCCTCCAGGTTTGTGGATAGACTTTCCTGTGTGTTTGAAGCTTGATAGATTTAAGCCCATTCCAGACTTTCTTCTATTTGGGCACCTAATGTGTAATATCATGGACCTCAAAAGGTAGTAGTAACTCATTGAAAAGTTTTTTGGCATCTTCCTGTTGCCCAATAACTAATGGATCCTTCAGCCTTGAGGAAGCAAGCTGGGTCCTAGTAGTGATGCTTTCTTTGTGTTCCCCTTATTTGTTCCTTAGTGACCTCTGAAATCCAGTTGCTGCAATATTACTGAGTTCTAACAACTCCCACATTAAATCTGTTTTTTGTCACTAATTTTGTGATGTTTGCTTAGTTAAGTGCTTACCTGGGTAGAACTACACTTTTTACCATTGGCCTTAGCTTCTTCCCTACCCAACTGGAGGAGAAGAGACAGCACAAGAGCAAATTCTCTTTCCTTATTACAACTTACGTGATCAGGCAAATTAATGCAAAATAAATGTGTTATGGAGGAGCAGCAGTAACAGAGCCCTTGCATCGTCCTTTGCATGGTCATGGTAGGGCTGGCTATGATGAATAAATCAAATTATTTAAACTGAGGATTTTTCTTTCTAAAGTCTTCCTTTCCTACATTCTCTGCCTGTCCATTCTCTTGCTTGGAGGATCTTTGTGGGCTTGAGAGCTAAGGAAATCTTATTCAAATGTAACTTGTACAGTAGGGTTAAATGCTGCTCTTTTCAGCTCTTTCCCCATGTGTATGTTCCCCTTCACATCTACCTGAACTGCTGGAGCAACACCACATCAGTGAGGCCAAAGAAGCATAGTCACTATCAAACTGGGGAGAATGTATTAAAGCCCTCTGAAAACCTATTAAAGGTCGAGTTAGAAGCAGTGTTATTCTTCACCCGCCTATTCCTTTCAAGCTGTTTTCTAACCAACCATGTTGTAAATATCTCTGACCCAGAAGAGTGTTTCAGGTGGAAGCCAGAGCAAAACAAAAAATGTGGCTCAATTTAAAAGTCTTTCTAGGAAAAATGTGTTGACCATTACAGCAAAATGCCAAAGCATCATTAAGTGCTATAAATAACCTATTAATAACACACGGTTATTTAAGAAGGTTAGGCCTGATTTGCCATGTTGTGCAAAGGATGTGTGATTTAAAACTCCACCCCCTACCCCCCGTCATCTTCAGTAAGGAGAACCTTGCAGATTAATGGTGAGGCGGTGAAGGGAAGAACCAGGGAGAGAGGCTATTGTTAGAATAAATTACCCTGGACTTCCCACTTTAAAAGTCAGTAGTGCTGCTCTTCACCTTCATTTTGTGGTACCCTTGCCTCCTTGGCACTTGCTGGGGGATCAGCAGGAAGGATAAGCTGCTTTTTGCTCTTTATGTGCCCAGGCTCCTCTTGGGTGATAAAGGGCCTTGAATGACTTCAGCTGTGAGGGGCAAATTTCCCTTCTGTCTCCAGGATCCCAACACTTCTAGAAGTCACTGAGCTGTTCTTGTCAATGAGCAGGAAAGGTGTGTGATGTTGATGTGAGTAAATGCCAATGCTGTAATGACAAGCTTTCCTCTCTCTCGTTCCTCCCTGGAAATGCTCAAGACAGGCAGGACATTTCAAGTGTCTGTAATTGAAAGCATTAAGGTTTTACTCGGCTCTGCTTAAATTGGCATCTCAAGCATATAGTCCACTGCAATTATATATTGTTCCATGCTTGATTTTGTGTTTCTGCTCACATAAACTTCTGCTGGAGCTTTTTCAGGCATAAGTAAATCTGAAATGTACAGATCATTAGAGGAAGTATTGAACCATTTACTTGTAGAATAGACATAGATTAACTGGGAATGGATCAGTGCACTTTTATCACATAGCATCAATAGTATGACTGAAAATTTCTTTGAGATAAAAAAAAATAATAATTGTTTCCAGTTGCGAGCAGATGAGAGACATCTTGAGAGAGCACGGTGTGAGGCGCACGGCAGCCTGCAGCCTCTAAATGGAAATAGGTATTTGTAAACAGACTGCAGTCCTAGTTTAAGTGAAATTTCAGAAGAGAAAAACCACTGAGCGGGTACACAGGGAAAGGAGACTGGCACTGAGCTGTGCTTTCTCCCCTCACCTGCCCGGCTTCTGGTAACTTGCTGTCTGCACCCAGTCTCTATACTCCAGTGAGGGGTGGGGAAGGAGTTGCTTGTCTCTCCTTCTTCCATGCTGCAATGGCAGCAGGGATCGATTCAGAGGGAGAGTCCTATGGCCCGTGTTTATTGAGCAGGTCAGACCAGGAGATTATAGTGGTTCATTCAGCCTTTCTAATCTAATAACCTGCTTTTATTCAGTTACCCTCTGGACTTTAATTTGAGCTACTATTCGATCAGAGCACAAACAAATGATAGAAACTCTCAATGACAGCATGCCAGAGGAAATGCTACAAAACCAGAATTAATTGAAAATATATATTCCAAGAGTGAGATATGGACCCTTTTTCTAATAGACTTAGACTTGGATATTATTACTGAAATACTGGCAAATTCACACATCAATGTAAATTGTCTTGCTGCATCTGTCAACAGGCACCTAAAGCATTAATAAAGGCAGAATAGCTCCTCATAAATATCCAATATCCTAATTATCGGAGCTTGACTCAACCAATGGCAGGGTAATAAAAAATGAGATTTTTTTGATCTTTTGCCATAAAAAATGTGTATTTTATTATTTGAAGACTGACTGCAATGTCACAACTTTTGTGGCAAATAGAGCATGAAGCTTATTGTCAAAAATATGGTTAGGTAATATGAAGCCACTAAATATTTTATCTTCCTGGTAATGTACTAGAGAAAAGTATAAACCTTAAATCTATCAGGTTCCTCCTCCCACCTCCCAAACTGTTTTAATAATATAGAAATTCAGGTTCTTAAGAGAAAAGCAACACATCAATTTTCTAGTGTGCTCTGATATAGAGAGTATCATGAATTATGTAGTGTTTGCATTGGGGTTTAAAATGTCATCAGTGTCTATCTCTAAGAATTGCTGAGCAGTTGCACATTATGAACGTCCACTTTTTTTTTCCTTTTTACTGATCAATCAAAATGTGCTGTTTGGATGCAAACCTCTTCTGAACTGAGTGTCCCAGACGTGGGGGGAGATGGGAGGACAGGAGGGACCGCAAGGAAGGGACAGGTGGTCACATCTACAGTCAGAAAGTGTCATCCCTCATGGCGGGGTGAGGCCTCTGCTTACCATCCTTCTCACACAGTCTCTGCCAGCTGCTTTGTCACTGAATCTCCTTTCTGAAAACCTGGTAGGCCATCCTGTGTGCCTGGCTGTGGCAGAGCCAGTGCTGGCCTGGTGGGACAGATGCCCCAGCTCCACAGACAACCCTACAGTATGACACTGGCTTGCAATGCTCCTCTTTGTTTTTCTGCATGGTACCTGCCTGTGCCCCAGCTTGTGTTTCAGCCATGAAATAAACTCTATGGCAAGGAACAAGCCGCATTCTCCTCTGCAACTTGCAGGTCTCAAAGAATGAGTGAGACTGAATTAGCTTTCCCCCTTCCTCATTACTCTGTTATGAAAATCAAAGCTCTATGATGTATTACTCCTGTTGGTTTTGTGAGATTTTACTCTTAAGAGACCCCATCTTTGACTGCTGGCATGGCCTTTGACTTTGCATGAGCAAGGAGATGATCTGCTCTGCCTCATTCCTCATTGGTAACCCTGTCTTACCTTGCTCTGATGCCTGATTTTGTTATTAATGAGCATTTGTCTCCAGGTGCTGTTAGGAAGAGGGTAGGAACCATGACACTGCTGGAAGCAGGAGTCCCCTGGATGGATGGATGCTCAAAGATCCCTCCATCAAAACAGGTGGAGTTACACCTGTAAGGGAGATGGATGGAGAGGCTCCAGGAGTAACAAGAACCAGCCCACTTTTTTCCTTCTGTAGCCAATGCTGTGGTTGGGAACACAGGACTCGCCCAGTGAACTGGTGAAA
This sequence comes from Megaceryle maxima, assembly GCA_024605025.1. Taxonomy (NCBI): domain Eukaryota; kingdom Metazoa; phylum Chordata; class Aves; order Coraciiformes; family Cerylidae; genus Megaceryle; species Megaceryle maxima. The sequence continues at coordinate 16,386 of JANHGN010006888.1, read as the reverse complement.
ATCATTAGTAACCCCATGAATCTATACTGAGTACCTGGATATACGCTGTGGTTCACATTTTAATTCATTAAAACATCGCACCTTTTTACAGTGTAATCAGAATGTACTGCTTATTTGGCAAGGATATGTAGGGCCCTCGACTGACTGCTGATGTTCATGTGACCCTTGTGAAAAAGGTGTGCTGATGAGAAAATGTCTGGGTCATATAATAATTTTCTGGTGGTCTTTACTATCTGAAGGAAAATGGGCATGTGTGTGGGCAGAGTTGGGTGATGTGAAGGCTCCAGTTACAGAGCTAGGAAGCCCAGCTTTCTGCATTCTAAGAGACTGGGTTTTCCATTATACCAGTGATGTGGGGACAAATTATTTCTGGGTGAGAAGTCAATTTCTGCTTTATAAGTAGGAATCTCTAGATTTAAATGCTGCCTTTTCTCTCCTTGGTTTTCTTGAAAGAGCCAAACGGAGGTTTCCCAGCCTTGGCTCACATGTGGCTGCGGTCACAGCCTGTATCAGCCAGATGGGGAGGAGAGCTGGCTTTCCTCCTGAGGAGGACATGTGGGGCTCACATGCCCCTCACAGTCTCACTGAAAACTCTGGTGTTGGCTCTGTGTCAAAATCCTGTGCATCAAATTATTTCTTGAGGAGACCTGGAGACAGGAATATGTTATATGAAGATCTTATTGGTGAACTCTGCTCTTTTGGTTTAACAATTTAAGCACTTTATATGGTGGTCCTAGCATAAAAATATTGCCTTCACTACACTCCTCACAGTTTGAAATAAAAAGGACTTTGAGTATATAGCAATATTTTGACAATAGTGCTTTTGGGGAGGCTTTATAATGGGGACTGTTGCTTTTTTGATGACAAAAGCTTAGAGATGAATGTGAGTAAAGCAAAGAAGTCCAATTTTTCACAATCTGGGGGGAAAAAAAGGCTCCTTTTTGTAACACATCACTCATGCTCCAAGTGTGTTCACTTCTCTATTTTAAAGCATGAGGACGGGTAACAGCCAGGACAGCACTGAGAGTACATCCTTTAGAAAGGATAGTCTATCATCTTGTCTCCAGCTTTATACTCCCTGTTGGGCAAATCTGCCAACATGACACTGGATACTGATGAGCAATTTGTATGGTTATAAAAATATTGGCAGAACTCCATTGTTTTGCTATTTAATTCTTAATTTACATTTTTAATGTGCTGTGTCCTCATTCATATTACAGGTTTTATTCTTCTGTGTACATTTATAATAGAATGATCTTTTTCTAAAAAAAAATTATGAATACCAAAGAGCTGTTACAATTGCACTGTGTTTGGCTTAAGGACTGTCCCCATCTTTTAAGGTATGCTTCCTTAGGAAGGGAGTACATCTCCAAGGGACAGGGCAAAATAGAGTTGGTATATAGTATAAATAGGTGTATTTGTAAGTGATTTTCCTGAGCTACATATTGCCTTCCAGTAATCAGACTGGAAAAAAAAAAGTAGTACATGATGAGTACTGGAGACCCAACCTCTGAAAGGCCTGTCTCAATGTATTTATTAGTCTTCCCTCCCTCTCTCCTCCTCTCCCCAGGTTTTGATGAGAAGGGTGACATGATTTTGCCAGCCCAAGGAAATAAGGATTTAGCAACAGTATCTTCACTCTCTGTACCCAAGCTGTGCTTTTAAATTGCCATGTCCAGTAAAACTTTTTTACCAGACTATGATTTGTGCTAGAACGAAACCGCTGGTAATTGGTTCGCTTTTCACCTCCAGAACAACTCACCCGCAGAAAGCATCCTAATACAAGTGTGGGTTTGTGCTGTATTCACACAAAGCTTGAGCTGCTAAGGGAGGCAGAGCAATACCACCTGCACTGGCTGAAACAGGCACTGAGCAGTAGGAGTGAGCTGCAGCCCCCCAGGTCACTCTGTCCTGCCTGCCCTGTGTGGGGAGATGGGAGTGAGCGGCATTCCCCGGGCTCGCTGCAGCCATGAGCAGCAACAGGTACCACCTCCTGTGTGGAAAATCCAGAGGTGTAAGCTGCCATAGAGAGAACTGTCTGCGAGCATTTTATTCCATTAAACAGACCATCATTCCCAGTGATTAATGACTTAGGGAATAGCAATACAGTGAAAACATTGATGGTACATTTAAATTATAGCTTAAGGATTCTGAATCCAGAGAAATAACAGTAAACAACTTTACATGGCACAGGCTTATAAAGTTGCTGCTGTGAGAAACTAGTGCAAACACAGGGAGAGAAAACAGATGCGTTCCTGAGAGCAATGTATGTGCAGGACACCTCAGTGCTCCTGCACAAGTGCTGTGGTTCCTGTGTCCTGCAAATGCTCTGAGGAAGACTTCTTATTTACAACACTTTGCTGCAGCAGGGAGCATTAAAGGTGCCATGAAACCTGGCACTTTTAGGGCCCCTTTCATTACTGTACACTTCCCCCAGGTGTGTGCTTGTGCTGAGAGAGGATGGCAGCAGAAGCAATTTTTGTTGTCTTATCACAGAGGGACTTGCAGGATGACTTGGAGTAGTTCACTGAGAGTAGGAATTAGACTAGAAACAAGTTTTTACATATATATGCAGACCTATGCATTTTTATGAGGACTTACTAAGTCACGGTTGAGATAAAAGGGCTAAGCTGATCAATGGAAGAAATAGGATATTGATTTGATTTGATTTGATTTGAGGCACATAATGAACAGCATTGAAACAACCAGCTCCTCTTTGTGAGGTGCTCCTGGGAGAGCTTTCTTGAAGTTTAAAGCATGGATTTTGTTCAGGGAACCTGGAAAATACAGAAATGTTTTAGTAACGTTCTTCACCATGCTGCTGAGCAGCAGGAGACTCACAGGGCACAAGCGGAGGAAGGGGAGAGGGTGAGCAGAGGGGGATCATTAAGAGAGAAGCCCACAGCCCTGCAGTCTGGCTCAGCATTCACTGAATCTCAGGGTTACCTGCTCAAATGTATCCCTCTCCTCCCTTTAAAATACCTTAAAATCTCTGTGTGCAGATCACAGGGTCTGTGGGCCTGTGAGAGGGGTGGGAGCTGGAAGCAGAAGCCCCCCTCACCAGGTGTGAGGGAAGCAGAGGCAAGTTGGCTGTGGGGTGGGTGTCACTTGCCCATGCCCCAGTGGGAGAAGGTTAACACTGAGAGGTGGCTTAGGGCAGGGCTGAAAGAGGACACAGGTGCCCAACCAGACCCCAGGGCTTTTGTTCTTGTTGCTGTCCAAGTGCAACTCCCAGGGCACAATAAGTATTTGCAAGTACCAGAGACAGAAATGCTCAGTGAAGCGTTGGACACCTTGGGAAATAAGAGAAATCTGATTGACCCAGTCCCCTCATTCGGCACTTACACTTATCTTGCAGGGCAGGGGAGACACACAAATACGTGTTTAAAATGAAATGAAGGTATTCAGAAGAGCTCTGTTGTGAACATTGTGACTAATTTGTGCAGTCAGCAAAGCACACCTGCACCCTGTACATTAACAGAGCTCTCACTGAGCATTCTAGGCAGCAAAATGTTTGCAGAAACTTGTTTGACCCCTGGCTTATTCTGTATTTGCGTGTCATATTTTACGGTCACAAAAATCTGTGATGAGCCAGTGTACTCTGTGGGCTTGTCTCATGAGCCTTGTTCTCAAACGTGCTGAAGTTTGTAAGAAAGCATTACTGTGACATTTGGGGGCATTCTGCTGCTAAATGTTGTGCGTGTGAGAATTGTAAAGCAAAGCTCTTGGTAAGACTCCTGTTCTGAACAAATATTAAAAGCTGAAGTATGATTAAGGAGCCCAGGCAACTGGTTTCTTTAACTGAAAAATACTGATGCTGGGTGTTTGCAAACTAGAATAATGCTTGCTCTTGCGAGTAATCCCGCTGGCTGCTTAGCAGGAAGCTCTTTGTGGAGCACTAAACATTTTCTAGGATGAGGAGCTTACCAAGCAGCCTTTTGAAATGAGACCGCTGTCGTTAGATCTGTCTCTAAGATACCCACACTGTTTTTAAGCTGATGTATTTACCTAAGAGACATGTAAAAAAGCCAATTAGTCTACTCCATTTTGAATTTTAAGACCTTGTGCATCCAGGACATCTTTGCTTTGATCACTGGAGGTCTGTGATGCATATCTTGGACCTTAAATGCTCACTAAATGTTCATCATATGGGTTTATATGCTTAGCTAATAATTTAATGCTTTTTAAAATTATTATTTTACAATAAATAGTCACAATACTTCTAAAGATAAATGGGGGGGTGGGAGGGTGTTCATGATCAGATTTGGACTACTCTGAAATCCACCAGCCTCTCAAAGGCATTGGTGGGAACAGAAGCGGGTTATCGTCTCACAGGTCAGAGGAGTTTGCCGTCTCAGTGGCACCACAACTTTACACTTTACATCTTTTGTTCTATGCGCGTTTAGGAAAGGAAAAAACATTATCCAGGAGAAATTACACACACCCCCATGAAAGTCTGTTCTCTGTGATTTCATACAGTCACACTTTCTTCTGAAACACTAGTAGATTGTTTGGGAATTTTTTTTTTAATGTCTCTTGCGCTGGCTTTCCTCCTAAAAGCAGTGTAACAGCGCGTGGCAGCACAGGCGAGAACTGCGAGTGAGACCCGGGAGAAGAGCTCGCTGCAGACAGACAGACAGACACCCCCGGAGCTGTCAGGGGGTCCTGCCCGGTGGGGACGCTCCCATCCCCGCGGCCGCGGGCAGGGGCCGGCGGGAGGGGAGGGGGCGGCGCTGCCGGACAGGGCAGGACACTCGGTGCTCACCGGGGCGGCCGGGGGGTGTCCTGGGGAGAGTTTATACCTGCTCCTTCTGCCTTCTCCAAGGAAATATATTGGAAATGCCACCCTCGGCTCCCTGGACAAACGCTCTTTTGGTTCCTCAGCGCTGCAGCGTGTAATAAACCGTTACTGCAGGGAGTCAACCGAGCGCTTTGGTTTTCATTCAAAAGACGTCTTTAATCTTCCCGTTGCTTTGCCTAAATTGTAAATTCCACAGCCCTGCAGAAAATTATACGTAAAGTAGATTGTGATTCTCATTTTTATGATGAAACTGGCTCTGCATGGTAAAAACTGATTCTCACGATTGTTTAACTTTTCATTTACTCTCTGATTTACATTTCACGTATTAAAGTCCCTAATTATTGTAGTTTGGATATTCCGAAATTATTTATGCTGTTCCCTGTTCATGCAGCTGTATAGAGCAAGAGCTGCTGCTGGGCAGGAGGGTGCTTGGTGCTACAGCTGGACCACGGCCACTGGCATCCCCACAACACCCACTGCCCAGCCTTCAGGGAGCAGGATGGGCTTCAGGGAAGGTTAGAAGGCAGATTATGAAGTAGTGCTGCAGACTTTTAAGGGAAAGTTGTATTGGGAGAGAAGAGGGCACAGCAACAGAGGGAACATCACACAAACTTGGAAATTGGCTGTAACGCCTGCTGGTGGTGGCAGTGCTGGGGTAGGGCGGTGACGTGAGAACGTTTAGACTTTGAGTTCTTACTGAGTTCTGCATTTCTCTGCACCCTCAGTGTTTACTGCTTTGGGCCAGCAGTGGCTCTGACAGGGGTAGGAGGGTGTGATTGGGTGAGCTGAGGGGCAGAGGGCTTTTCTGAGGGGTCAACTTGAGGTGGGAGTAGGAACAGAACATCAAAGGGAGGGAAAAGAAAATTAAAAATCCTGACAGGACTTTCTCTCTGTCCCTGATGCTCCAGATCCTTGCAGGCAGTGCCAGGTGTTTTGGGTGGCACAGGTGCTGCACTAGACAGTAGACACTTCTCTGTGGGAAGTTCAATCTCTCCCTGATGTTGCTTTCCAGGTAACACCAGAGTTATGGCACTAATTGGATCTTTGGTTTAAAATGACAGTAAAAAAAAAGCCACCTCCAAGTACCATGCAGTGCCATTCTATTGCCAGCTTTGTGGGACTGCGGACTGGGTGCCATGGTGCTGCAAGGGAAAGTGAAGTGGGAAGGGAAAGTGGGCAGGGCTCAGCAGGGACATAAGGATAACTCTCAGCAGCACAGTGGAGGGTGAGGGATGATGCCCTTGCCTACGGGATGCTGTGGGTGAGACTTGGTGAGTACCCACGTGCTGTGCCCACAGCTGCCTGCAGCACTGCCCTGTGCCCAGCCAGTGCTGGGGCCAGGCTGCACAGGGTCCCAGTGTGCTCTCCTCCTACTCCTTTCTGTTCCCTGTCCTGTATTAGAACACCCTTTCCTGTGTCCTGAGGCTTACAGGTCCGGCCTCTGAAAAGCACAGAGATGAAGATCAGGTTTAGGTGATGGAGGAAGTGTAGCTGCAAGTCATGACCAATGGTGAAGTCCTTGTCAGTCTCTGAATCAGAAGGTCCCAAACAGCACCTGCAAAATCTGCCAGAGACCATTCCTGTGGTGGGGATGGAGGAGGATGGATCTGCCTCAAGTGGTGGTGGGAGTGCCAACGTGTGAATCTGTGTATTGCTGTGAATACATGCTTGTATGAATGGCAAGGAGGAGTGGAGGAGGTAGACAGAAGTAAGGAGGCTCAGCAGGACAGGAGAGGAAGTGGGGGAAATGGAGAGGAAATAGGAGAAGATTTAGGATAGCACATTAGGCACTAGCTCAAGTAATGTGAAGGTCTTCAATGACTTTCTGAGGTTTTAATCCTAAAATAAAATAATATAAAGTAGTACATTATTTCACTGCTAATGTTGAGTGCACCTTGAATGTTTCCTGACTGTTCAGAATGGTTTTTTTTTTCCTCCCCATAGGCTGAAGTTTCTGTATTTAGCATTTCCCTTCTTTCCTCTCCGTTTCCTCCTTCCTTCCTTTCTTACCTCTCCTTCCTTGCTTCTTTTTTCTCTCTCTCTCTTTCTAAATTAAGCAAAATTGCTTCAGCTGTTTTTGATTTATGCAAGCATGGGGAAAATTTGTTTTTCCCATATCTTCAGAATAAAATATGTGCACACTCATAAGTCTAAGCTGGCTCGAACTAGCGATGTCAAATTAGCTTGTTTATAGCCCTCACTGGGGAGTTCCAAGTTTTGGAGAAAATTGGTTCCATGTTTTTTAAGTTCTGAATGCACTGGAAGTCAGCATTTTCATGTACACGCATTAGGTGGGGTTTGTTGTTTGGTTTTTTTTTCTCCTTCCCCTAATGCTTTTAACCTGAATCAGCTTTGAGCATTTACAGACACATTGCTAGAAGCCTCTTACATTTTGTTCAAGCTGTCTTGCTAAAGCACTTTGGTCACACACGGGTGCAGAAAGTAGCACACTTTCCTTCCTTCTAAATAAACGTGTACGAGAATCAAAAGGCAGTGGGGAATCTTGAATAATGCAAGCTTAGTGTTTCTAATGCAATGTTAACCATGGGAAATACTTAGTTTTCAGAATGATTGGATTTGTTTCAAGGACCAATACCACAATGTTTACGGCAGCTGCTGAATGATATGCTCTGTAGCACACAGTATCAAACAGGTGTACAGTAATCTATAAGTGCTTTAAGGGCACCGATGTGTACCACCCCACTGTGCCTGCATGCTCTTGGTGAAGCCCTGCAGGTACCAGCCTTGTACCCCTCTCTGGAGTTGAATTTGTCCCTGTGCTCCCAGCTTAGCAGCCCAGAGTTCAGACCTTGCTACTTACTCTGCTTCAAGACTTGAATTCACTGTTAATACAGATCCTGCTTTAGACAAGTATTGGCTGATGTTAACTCTGGGAATAGAGTGCTAAGAGCCCAGGGCTGAAAACAGCAAGCAAATTAACCTAAACATAAAGTCCTTACCCAGCCTTTTAGTAGTTCCTGGCCTACTTGCTTAGAAAGAGCTTTTCTGGGTGAAGACTTGGCTTCCTCCCATGGCTACACTGCCAGCATGCAAATGCTGCTGCCCCTCCCAGTTGGCACTGCTTGTCTCCAGCCAGGGTGCTTGGGCCTCAGGACCACAACCTTTTGGATGTTAGCATTTCCTTATTCTTGTCTGTACCCATTATTCTTTTCCTCTCCTGTTTATGCAGATCCCTGTCTGCCTTCAGTGCAAGCAGGGGGTAGTACAAAATTTAACGGGGACACCTATTTGCATGAAATGATTCACACCTCTGGGATATTTCAGTGGAGAGAAGGAAAGAAAAGGAGTTGGAGACTCTCATTCTTCCTCACCTCACTACTTTTCTCTTGCCATTGAGTGGAGCTCCTGATGCCTTCCCCTGCCCCTTCCCTCCCTGCATTCACCTAGGAGAGGTGAGCTGAGCAGGGAGGATCATTGCTGGCACAGGCATGAGGCACCTGGTAAAAACCCCTGTAAAAGCAAAGACAAGTCCTGGGAAGGACGGGATTTGGGATTTGAGGGGCAGAGAGGGTGTGCAGTGGATGCTGGGCAGCCCAGCATGTGCCCATCCACACAGACTTTGGTGGCTGTTCCCAAGCCCTGTGGAAGCACCTTTACGCTGCAGCATTTAGCACAACCGGCTGCATTTCCGTGTCTGGGAAAGTGATTCAATTTTGTGCTGTATTAATGTACCACATCTCTGATGTAAAATCTGAGAGTTAAACAGTGGCTGGGAAAGACAGTTCTTTATGTCCTGGTGGATGTATTTGACTTATGCACAACAGCAGTTATTGGTAGCCCTTCAGCATAACCTGCTTCTGTGGAAATGCATCCAAAATCCCTCTCTACCATCATTAACATTTATCATTGTTAATGAAATTACTTACTTAATCATCTTAACCTTGATGCTACCCTGGATAAAAGACCTATGATACATCTTTAAAGGAATCAGTACACATTTGATACAGTTGATAAGATAGCACTAATTTATTTTAGTCTGATTTATGATTAGTGCTGCACAGCATGAAGCACTCTGTGCTGCTCTGTATGTCACCTAGGGTCCATAGGTTAAATAATTGCTGCACTTGCCATCTCAGAAGCTGTCTGTGTGGCAGCATGATTTGAGTTTCCAAAAAGTATGGGTGTGTTTGAGCAATAAGAAAGGTGGCTATGTTTGCAGCAACAGATGTTTGTGTTACCGCCCCTGCAGTCTGTGTGTGTGTAATAGCTGCCGTGGGCACCAGTGTGCTCCCACCGTGGGGAGACGCTGAGCCAAGAGCAGCCTGAGAGGGTGTGTGGCAGGGTGGGGAAAGAGACCAAGGGGCTTCTGGAGTGCCAGGTATCAACTCCATGAGAATGACAGAAATGGTTTAATCAGGATTATATACATTCTTTTCTTCTAAGAGGTCACCTCCAAAATCTTTTCCCTTTGGCCAACAGAAGGACTGCTCAGGGCCCAGATTTCCCCAGTAAAGATGTCGAGATTTAAAAGCTGCCTTTGTAATTATGCCGGGCAGTCTGACAGTGAAGCAAGATACACTGCATTATTTTTGGTTCTTAATTTTAATTTAAGATTACTTTTTCAGCCATACCTTAATCACGTAGTGCATCTCCAATCTACAGAGAGGACTGGATCATTAGGATAATTAGAAGTCATTAAGGGTATAGGATAATATCACTATAAAACTGTACAGATGTTCAGGTCTCTGTCAAAGGAAGGAATTTAACTTAATTCCTATCAGTGATGTCTACTTTATTCCTATAGCATATAGGAAGATTGGAAGGATTCATCATGCCAGACTCAGTATTATTTTTTTCCTTGTTTGTTTTTCAGTAAAAGAAGTGTTTTCTTCATAAAATCAGTAAAGATACTTTTTTTCTCACTCCATTATCCCCTCCCAGTATTTAGACCCAGAGGTATAAAACGGGGAGCTCTTGCCAGTTGTTATTTCTCTCTGAATTCCAACTTGCATTTTTGTCTTGCATTTATTCAGCCTGTGATCATCAATTCTGCATTACATGAACCTGTCTAACCTGTCATATTTTACTCCAGTAAATGGAAGGGATGGCTCCGTGTAACTGCTCCCATCTGTGATAGCTGTGGCACTGGGACTGGACCTTGTCTGGTCTGGGACAACCCTCCCCACAATATGGTCACACTCTGAATGAGACTTATACCTGGGTGACCCCTGATACTGCTGTGGATGAATCTATGTCTTTCATTTTGAATGAATTTTTAAATTGCTATTATTTTAGAGAGACACGGGTGATTTGTCATCTCGCAAGACATCACTTTAGACTGTACTGTTTACATTTTGCCTCCTTCTCTCAAACGTATATTTTAAGGTTGTTGTCATTTTAGATAGCATCTCTGAAATAGATTTCTGAATTATTTGAATGGATACCAAAAGGTATTTTAAGTCTTAATGTTAGATTTGGTTCATATCTTTCACTTTGTCTTGCTTGAAAGATGCTTTCAAAATGCAGAATTGTGGTCTTATGTCTGAATGATTGGCACAAAGATTTAATAATCTCTTTTGTCTTTATGGCAGTTCCATTTGTAGCAATTTAAGCATCAGTCTCCAGTGAGCCTGAGTCAAAAACTTTATTTAATATGAGCCAGCTAAATATAATTTCCCATTTCTTTGATCTCCCCTATTTTAATTTGCTTCTTATCAGGTACCTGTAGGGCTAATAGATACAGTTGATGGTTTGCTGCTTACAGAAAGATCTCGTTTAAGCTGCATGGATTATTGTTGGTGAGATATTGCAGTATTCTTTTCCTTACGGATGTGGTAGTATAGGTTAGAGATGTTCTGCTGACAAACACCCTGCAGCTGTTGTGGATAAGGGTTTTGCTTCTGAATCTCCTTCCAGAAACTTCAGTAAAATACAGGGAAGGGATTTGATGAACAACATCAAAATGAGTAAGTGCCTGTTGGTTAACACTGGGGTTCCTACCTCAGTCACCTTAATGTAGCCCTGGATGAATGCTGAGTAACCAGAGGCGTGCTAAGCTGTCCTGGTCATTAGGAAGGTATGAACACAAGAACAACATTTGCCTTTTGCCCTGCAGCAGCAGTTGGGATCACTGGATCAGGATCAGACTTCTCAGGCTCCCAGATCCTCTGCCTGGCCCGAGGTGTTGGTGTATCACTCCATGGTGCAGACTGATGCCCCCTGTGTTATGCACTGGAGACATTTGTGGTGCATAGTCTTAGCTGTGAAGTTGCAGAGAGCACCCCATCATGAACAGTATCAAATTTGGGTGTAAGCAAGGCAAGGATGAATGAAATGCAAAGAGGAACAGAGTGTGGCCATTGGGTGTCCCAGCTGCCAGCACTCACCTAGGTGTCTCCTCAGAGAGGGCCACCTTTTGCAAGCTAATTGCATCCTGAATGCCTTTTGTGGAGGCAGCTGGAGAAGAGATGAACATCTAAGTCCCTGATTTTTCTTTTGCTGCATCACTTGTTACTTGGAGCAGCAAGAGGCAAATCATGCTTCAGAATCCCTGGGGGAAAGTATCTCAGGAACAAGTGTTAAATGCAGGAAGGACGAGCCAGGCTCGATTGATGTTTTGTGCCATTGCCTGTGCCCACTGGAGATTTCACCTGCTGTTTGCATTTCCCTTTGTCTGAAGATGAGTGCTGAGAGTTGGTGAGGGTAGCTCAGTCTCTGTCTCCTCCTCACCTGTGGAGAATACCTGAGTGTGTATTTGTAGAAGAAAAAAGCATCCAGTCTTTCATATTGTGGATTTTCGTGCTTCTGTTCAGTCGTCTGATAAGGACCTTGGTGCTTCTGAAGTAGAGATCAGGTGTGCGCATGTACGCACAAGTACATTATACTAATTAGAGGCAATTTAAAAACCAAACTCTTCTGCACTATTTAAAACACAATAAACAGCTTTGCTCCCTAAGTGTTAATCATCTCCTGCTGTTCAGTCTCTGAAGCTAAAACTCTCTACTCACTTCAAAACACTCTTTCAGTAACCAAGTGTGACATCGCAAAAAGGATTTTGAGGACTTCAGTTTGGGAAAAAGCAGATGTGTTTAGGTGAATGAAATCACCACCATTTTTGGATCTACAAAGAAACTCCAGGCAAGAGAAGGAGAAGAAATGAAAAAAACCCCTAGTCAGCATAAGGGGAAGGGCTCTGAAATTAGGTTTCTCAAGTCTCCTTGGGTGATGCCACAGGTGCCGTGCAGGTGCCCACACACCAAGGAGTGCAACACAGGGGAGAGAGGAGCTGTTGGTCTGTGTGGGCTTTGAAGAGCCCCAGCCACGTGCCATGTGCGCTCGGGGAAGAACTCGTGGAGGAGACAGCAGTTGTTTTTTTCCAGAGTCCCAGTGTGAGAGCAGGCACATCATGATCTGAGTCAATGATGTGAAAGCTGCGCACTCCCAGCATGGTTCGTGGAGGCAATGCGTTATCTGCTATAGAGATGTATGTACCTGCCTTCCCACAGAGAGGAGTCCTGCAGCTGGGGGTACTGGGGTACTGCTGGGGGCCTTAAACCTGCTGTGGGGTGAAGCTTGCAGCTGGGCTGTGGCCAGGCAGAGGCAGCTGGTCCCTCCCAGCCTGACACTGTCACCTCCTCATTTCTCAGCCGCTTTGAAGACCGGATCCTGCCACACCATCACCACTGTGAGATGGAGTGTGTTATTAAGCTGAACCTAGAAGTAAAGAAAGGCTTGAGAAATTGCTACAATCACTGACCCATGCATTTATTTTAATTGAGTCCATTAGCCTTAATTTTATAATTTCTAAATTAACTTTGCACATCTACAAATGGCCTTAATTGCTTTGTGGAGGGAGTTAGGCTTTAACAAAGCTAAAAGCATAAAAAATGTATCAGTTACATCACTATCAGTGGGTTTGTTTGTAATATAATACTGTCAATTTAGATCAAGCAAATTCTTCAGAAAAGGCATTGTTGAAGCATCAACTTACTTTAAGTCATTCTAGCTAGGAAGAAAAAACACAAACCTCAGCTGGAAGTTTCCTTGCACAGGTTCCTCCCTATGATGAAGCTTTTGTGCATGCTAAGTACCTATTTTAAGCACTGTTTTAGCACTTAAAACAGTGTTAGTGTGCAAACATCAAACCTGAAATTACCTCTCTTGACTAACAGTAGCCTCTCTATATCAAAGTCCTCATCCAGAATTTGGGGTCATTCTTTGGAATTTTTATGCCAATCTGTGAAGAAAGTTCAATTTTTATACTCTCCTATGTGGTTTTCTTTTGGACCTGATGGAAAGATGTTCCAGTTTCTAGACCCAGAGCCTTGGTGGGGGAAGGACGTCTAGACAGGAGCTGTTTAATCTACAGAAGCATATTAGAGGTTCTGGAAGTGATGTTCTTAGGGGACTGTGCTGGAGAGTAACTAAACCCCTCATCATTATTTATTTGTAGCGAATCTCGTAAATAGAAAAAGGTTTCTCCAGTCCATTAAGAGACGTGAAGTGACAAGTGGTTTCAGAGGGCTTACAGGCTCAGCCTACTGGAGACAGCTGTAAGGAAGTAGATGATAAGAAATCAGCTGCATTTCAACTTGTGTGGTGTTTTTTTAAAATTCACATAAATGCAAAAATTCTCCAGCCCTCATAAAACTCTTACTTTCCTTCTGAGTATGATGCTAAGACCTGAATTCAATCCCACTGGCACATTCCCCCAAATGGCTGTTGCTGGTGTCCATGTCCTGACATGAATCTTTTCAGGCTGTTTTCCTCCTTATTGAGAAATGCCAAACTCTAACACTGAAATGACTTTGTTGTCAGTGACTGCAACGTGAATATTTAATATTTTCTCTGAAACTTTGGCCTTCTTCAGGGGGAGAATTTCCTGAAGGCACTGTGAAGTGCAACCAGCTGCATGAAGGATCAGCTGCTGTGGCCACAAAACTGCTGCTGTACTAAACCTCCTAGAGCAAGATGTTAAGGCTGAAATTTTATTTTTGAATACTTTTATTCAAAGTAAGAAGGGATATGAATTAGAAGTTGTAGTTCTCTCATCTTTATCTAGAGGAAGTAAGTTGGGGAGAGTTGAAAAACAAGGTTTGGGAAGTAATTTATTCAAAAGAAGAGAGAATTTTATATATTTGGGTTATTAATATGCAGCAGTGGCATCTGTGCTTGAGAAGAAAGTGAACACAGAGGCTTCAGCAGACAGCTCTGGTGCAAAGTGTGACGTTATAGTTGTTTGATTGTCAGTAGTACACCATGACTAACATTGAATTGGGACAGGCAAGACCAATCTACACATGTTTTCATTTGAAGATGGCAAATGATTCTTTGCAAAAGTGGATGATTTGACTGAAGCTTAGAAACCAAAGACTCTTAATAAGTAGTCAGCAGCAAGAGGTATAGCTAGATTAAATACTTTTTCCCTTCCATCATCCATTTCAAAATATCAGTGCTCTTCTCAAGTTCTGCACTAGGATGAACTCCCTCCACCTTTCCTCCCTTTGCTCCCTCAAAATAAAACCTTCTCTACCATGCTGGTAGGGTGTTGTGGTTTAAGCCCAGCCAGCCAGCAACAAAGCTCCACTCATCCACTCGCTCACTCCTCCCCTCCTCCAGCAGGATAGGGAGGAGAAAACACAACAAAGGGCTTGAGGGTCGAGACAAAGGACAGGGAGGGCTCAAGCACCAATTATAGTCATGGGCAAAAGACAGACTCGACTTGTGAAAACAAAATCAATTTAATTTACAATCATTTTTCAAACTGCCACCAATTTACCAATTGAATCAGAGTAGGATGGTGAGAAATGCAACCAGATCTTAAAAACACCTTCCCCCCACCTCTTCCCTCTTCTTGAGCTCAGCCCTGCTCCTGATTCTCTACCTGCCCCCCCCCCCCTCCCAGCACTGCAGGAGTACAGAGAACAGGGTTGCATCCCATGTTTTTTCGGCCCCCCCTCCCTCCTCAGGGGGAAAACTCCGCACAGTCCTCCCCTGCTGCAACATGGCATCCTTCCCATGGGAAACAGTCATCCACGAACTTCTCCTACCATTGTGGGTCCCTTCTGTGGGCTGTGGTACTCCCAGGGATGGACTACTCTACCACGGGCTTCCCTCAGAGTCATGGCCTTCTTCAGGAGCAGCCACCTGCTCTGGTGTGGGGTCCTCCACGGGCTGCAGGTGGGATTCTTCTCCATTGTTGATCCCTAAGGGCTGCAGGGCTCAGCCTGATGTCTAGCCAAAGGAGAATGGCTGCTCCAGTGCACTTTCCCCCTTCCTTCCTCACTGACTTTGGTGTCCACATAGTTGTCTCCCTCACATCCCACTGCTCTCCAAAACAAAAGAAATTGTCCAACACATTTTTCTCCTCTTAAATATGTTATCACAGAGGCTCTGATTGGCTCGACCTTGACTAGAGGCATGCCAATCTTGGAGATGGGGGAGCTTCTCAAACCTCCTTACAGGGGCCATGCCAGTAGCCCCCCTCCACTACTACCAAAACCCCACGAAACACAAACCCAACAGATATTGTTGAAGGTGAACAGTAGAGCCATGGATATGACCTAGTATGAACATCCAGATTATTGGCTATTTTGATGCTGGGTGTCTGTGGCTACATCAGAAATTTCCCCTGTGACTGGATGACTGGATGATATTTTCCTGGCAAAAGTTTTGTTTAAAACTCTACATATATTTCTATAAAAACTTACATGTTTTTTCCAAGGTCAGGAGTGGAGAAAACAAACTCCAGATAGTGAATCCTCTGGAGTTCTGGTCCCAGTGGGACCTAGGTTATTTTCAGAAAATATGGACCTGTTTAATGCATTTTTTTTTTATTATACTTCAAAAAACTTATTTTGCTGCTTACTCATTTAGTTAGAAATTCAAAATACCTCTGAGAAAAGGGGGAAAACACACAAAAAAACCAACCTCAAAGAATCAGTGTGTAGGGAACAGATAATATTTCACATGGTGGTGGTTTTAAAGACATCACCCATGAATTCTATCATTCATGTGCAGATGAGCTCTGGTGCCCTTCACATTCATTGTGTTACAGTGCTAGGAACAGGAGTCAGAGAAGGAGTTGAGGATATCTTTACAGAAGTAGCTTGCTCTGCTGTCATTGTACCAATTTCCACTGTCTAATCTTTCACCTCCACAACCTCCACTAGATGCTATTGTCCTCTTAAGTGCCTAATAGCAAATATTTCCCAGAGTGCAAGGATGCATGCGAACCCATTAAATCTTTCAGCTCAATTCTTTTATTGGAGTGCCTGGCCTGGAGGTTGTAGCATTAATTTTTTTCTAAGGCCACTGAAGGCCTCTTCAGTTACAAGTACTGCAAGGAGACTAAGAGTCTGTTCAAACTGTGCATGACCCTTTTGTCTTGATCGCTCTCTGACTTCATTTGACTTGGGTTTTCCTTTATTTTTGTTAAAGAATGTAATGTTAAAGGCTACAAATATTAAAAATTTAGGGAAAAGAGAAGGTGACAGGATGCAAAGGCTATTGTTGAAGTTCTGTACAATCCAGAAAGGCAGTTTCTTCTCTTTTCCCTTTCCTTTCCTTTCCTTTCCTTTCCTTTCCTTTCCTTTCCTTTCCTTTCCTTTCCTTTCCTTTCCTTT
>JANHGN010006887.1:0-40232 GCA_024605025.1 Megaceryle maxima | reverse complement strand
CTCCTGATAACTTTTCTTTATTATAGGTGTGTGTGTGTATATATATATATATCTATAATACTCTCATCCTGAACTACGAAAAAAAAAGTTACTATTCTCCAAATAAACTGAAAATATATTTCAGACAGCTGATATTTTGTGTGATCAACACCACTGCTAACTAGGGCATATTGCATATTATATTATTTTGGTATGCTAGGCTAATTAATAAAAGGAAAATAGTTTGTTCTTCACAGATGTTACTCAATCTAACTATTGAATTTTTAAGAAATTATGTAGAACACTTCAACACTGAATAAAAGACTGATCACTGATACCACAAAAAATAAAAGAAACTGAAAGCATCTCAGTTTTCAATTCATATCAATCTTCCTAAAGCACAAAAATATATGGCTGTGATGAAAAAGGAGTGATGATTATCTTTTCAGGTGACTGTTGAACAATAACAGCTAACAAATAGAAACATTTCACTATTTCAATATCTTATTTAAAATAAAATGGGGAAAAAAAAAACAAAAAACAACCAAACAAAAAACAAGTAAAAACCACAAACATTTAAGAGCAAACCAACTATATTAATGAACAAAAATCAACGAATACATTTTTTTTGTCAAGTATACATACCAATTACAAAATACTGAAAATAGCCATAAATTATTTCATTTTCTGGTTTTGGTGTTTTTTTCTTTGTATATCAGGTTGTTTGTGTTTGAGGCTTAATCTCTTACTTTGTCTACTGACACAACTACATTTATTCTTTTATATATATCTTTATCTATATATATAAAAAGTGTGTGTATATATATAAAGCTGACAGCATTTTGTGAAACTTCATTCCTTTTCATGCTTCTGTTTAATTCTGGAGACACATTAAACTAACACAAGCTTATTTAGCAAAAATAATTATAAAAAACACAGCCTTTTAGATTTTGTATTGAATTTCCACTGGCTGATAAGTAATTTATTGACATATTCTCAATTGCTTTGCAAGAAATTGTAGGCAATATTACTTCTTAAAGGAAGTTGGACAATAACTCTGATTTATTATGCAGCATAGAATATTTTTTAAAAAAAACTTGGCAAGCGTTTTGCATTAGGCAAGCACTTGAATTTAGTAGTTACTAGGCTTCTGGGAATGAGAGGTATAAAGTGATTATTGTAAATTCATCTTATGATTTCTAAAGAGATTCAATTTTTGAGACTGAAACATGCATACTATAGTCAAAGCTTTCTTGAAATTGCAAGCTGACTGCTGGCCAGGTTATAGAAAAAAAGCCAGTCAGAATTTCTACCACACACCACTTTTAAGGTTTGTGGGGTGGGGCTTTTTTTTAAGCTGTATCATGAATGGTATAGTTTAACCCACGATAAAACTGGTCTTCTCTGTTTTCTGAATTATTTCCTTTCCTACTGTGTATGATACAATGAACAGAAGCCTCCATATATAGGTAAGAGTGCTGTTCACTTTAAGCTTCTAGAACAGATGCTTGAGAAAACAGATTTTAAGTAATAAAACAGAAACTTAATTTTAGAAATAAAATTCTTTTTCAGCCATATTTGACATAGTATTTTCTGAAAGTCCAAGAAAATAATTCTTCCTTTTGTTGCTCCCAAGAATTGACTATACTGTGTGAGACTACTCTCTGGCTGCACAACATAACAAATGGTGCAGAAAGATGCAAAAAGCATCACACTTACATGCTTCATATTTCTGAGTAACAGAGTGAAGATATCTGCTGTAACATGGCAGTATAGAATACATATACTCCATCTGCACAGTGTTTCAGAAGTACTCCAAGCCCTCTTTCAATGACTTCATGAATTACCTAATGCAAAGCTATGTATAAATGACAAAAGCCACACCTTCATAAATATACTAAAAAAATTTCAATACTTACACCCTAGATAATACATATTGTACTGAGACAATTAACTTTCTTCTCAGTACCTGTCCATATATTTATATACAGAACAGTAGAAAGAAAAGGAGAAAATGAAATGCCATTTGAAAACAGGGTTAGAAACTTGAAAGCTTGTAAAGAACATCATTTAAATGTGAAGATGAAACTGCATTCACAGCTTACCAATTTCTAGTTTCTCAATATAGGGCTTGTCAAACAAAGGAAATATTGGTAACAACAATACGTACATTAAATTACTATTAATACTAAGCTAATACTGAGTTTCAGTCTTGTATATATTAATATTGATGTTTTCCAATCACTGAAATTAATGTGATGACAAAACCAATTCACTTAAGCCAATACTTTAATGCACTTTAAGAAGAGGTAGTATCCTTTTTGAATTGTATTAAACAGTTTAATTCCTTCTGCAGCTAACATGAGAAACAGACCACTGCAAGGCCCCAGTGTGCTGAACAACACAAGACTGACTTACTAAGCTTTCAACAGTATCAGAGAGCCTTTCTAAACAGACCACTTGTTTTGCTAAACATATTGAGTCTTCTTTTAATCTGCTGTGAAATCCTTTAATTTGTAACTTAGGCAAATGATTCTCATTTCAGCAATAACTGTATAAATACATAACACTTTTCAAAAATAAAATTTGGAAAAATAAATAGTCAAGTATTAATAATTTGTATACAATTCAGACTGTAAAAAGGCTACTTTGATTACTTCAGTGATCTAATTTTACCTGCTATCTTTTCACTCTGTATAAAACGAAAAATACATTCTGATGATATTTTATCCTCTTTGCATTTGATTTTGCTTTTGTGAAAAAGAATACACAGGGCATAGATCAATACAAAAGACTAAGAAAGCTAGCACATACAGATGGAGTGCTTATTTATTAATATCTATAAAGGTAATTTATCTGCATTTATGAACTCTCTGGAACTTGTCTTTGGTAAAGGAAAAAAGTGTGGTAAGTATAATGTAAACGAAAGATTACCTCGTGTTCTGTCTAGGGACAAGAAGAGGTAAGGAGCTTAAAGCAAACCAGTATATTCATTTGGATAACCAGAGCAAGTCTGGATGGAAGCAATGATTTAGGATGATTACAATAAAATAGACAAAGAAGAATTAGGGCCTCCTTCTTTCCTCAAAACCTGCCACAGTAAAACAGCACTGTTACATGATCTGGTGCTGTTATACAGAAAATACCAGAAAACTCAAGGCAGTAACCAGACAGGAATCAAAATGCATTAAAAGATACGGGTCTAATATTTGTGTAAAAAATAAAATAAAATAAAATTTCAAACACCACACACAAACACATACACACAAAACCACCATGACAAAAACCCCCACAAGCTCTATAAGGAAAGAAAATATCACCTTTTGATCCTGGGCTACTTTGTGATTTGGAAAAATACTACTAAAACTATACAGACATCAGAAAGCATGAGATAACTTCAGAATTCTCTTAAGAATCAGAACACTGATGAAATTTTCTATGATGTTGAATGCTGCTGTTCATATTCCAACAAAATCTTCTATTTGCATTCCATTTTTGAGGCATGTGCAATAAAGAGTCAATCATCAGCTACAGAGATAACCAAGTTTATAAATCACAGTTTCGCATATATATTGAAATTATACCCAACACTGGTGAAATGAAACAGAAAGTTAAAAGACTTATCTGGCACCAGAATTAAGGCACAGGCACATAAGGGACAGATATACTAAACATTTTTAAGGCATGCTAAACTTCTGCCATGGATCAAACGCATACAACTGTCTCTCTAGTAAATAACAGCGATTATTGGGGGTTTTTTGTCCTCAACCTGTAAACAAACCTGCATTTCTTACTATTCATTGCAGAATAGTAACGTGCAATTTTTCACCTGTGTTCAGAAGTGAGGAAAGTTTATGAGGGATTTGCTTATTGGATAAAGAGATACAGTGATTTTATTATTTACCTCAAATAAAAGATGTAGTTATTTTCTCATATTCTGGAGTTTAGGAAGGTTTATCTAAGTGACACTGTTGCCTTAAATGGGCAATAAAAAGAAGAAAGGCTCAATCGGAAGGGAGAGGCATTTTAAGACACCAATGAAAGTTTCTTAAGGAAGGAAGGACTTGAGGGTATTTGTGGATGAAAAACTGATTATGAGCCAGCAATGTGCACTCAGAACCCAGAAAGCAAATAATTTGCTGGTCTGCATCAAAAGAAACACAACCAGCAGGTCAAGGGAGGCAATTCCGTCCCTGTACTCCACACTGGTGAAACTCTACCTGGAACACTGTATTCAGCTCTGAGGGCCCCAACATAAGACATGGACTTGCTCAAGCAGATCCAGAGCAGTACCACATAAATGATCAGAGGGCTGGAACACCCCTCCTATGAAGACAGGCTGAGAAAGTTGGGATTGTTCAGCATGGAGTAAAGAAGCCTCTACAGACCTTATTGTGGCCTTTCAGTACTTAAAAGGGGACTGACTACATGAAAGATGGGGAGGTACTCGTTATCAGGGAGTGTAGTGATATGACAAGGAGTAACAGTTTTAAACTGAAAGATCATAGATTTAGATTAAATAGTAGGGAACAATTCTTTACCCTGAGGGTGGTAACACCCTGGAACAGGTTGTCCCAGGGAAGTTATGGATGCCTCCACCCTGGAAGTGTTCAAGGTCAGGTTAGAGGAGGCTTTAAGCAACCTGGTCTAGTGGAAGATGTTCCTGCCTTTGACAGGGGTTTGGAACTAGATTATTTTTAAGGTCCTTTCCAACCTAAACCATTCTATGAAGTCTACTGAGTCTTTATAGTTTGAAGAATTTGTATCTTGTATTTAAAAAAAATAAAATAAAATTATTCATTTAAGTCAGTATTTTCAGATGTGTATTCTTAAAGTCATGTTCTATTCAAGCACTTATTTTAAAATTATGAATGTTTTGATTTTTTGTTGATCAGAATTTCTGAAGTCATTTTCATTAGAAGAATGTGAATTCACTAATCTGAGTTCAGACATTCAGTTTTGCAGATTTTGAATACGGTGTCTGGGACCATGATTAAGGAACTCTTGAGAGGTTAACTGCATATTGAAAAAGCTGAAATTAAACAGCCTCCAATGAAAACATTAATTGGAAGTTCCATATCTGAAAGTTTTACTCTAAATTTTCAAGGAAGAAATTCTAAAACCTTTGTCCACGCTTCGATAGCTAAACATTTCATAGACTCAAAGAATGACTGGCGTTGGAAGGGATCTCAAAGTCAAACAATGCAAACTCCTGCTTAAATCAGAGTTAGCTATAAGGTCACATGTCCTTTCTTCCATATAATGTACAGTTCTGTAATGGCCGTCTCTGATTCCATATGCTTCCTTGACAGGCTGCTGCAACACCTGCTACCTGTAAAACAACTGAAAGCTGGAAAGAAAATTCAACTATCACACAAAGAAGTTGAAATAGTTTCTGAAGAAGGTGATGTGATAAGACCATCTCATGCAGCCTTTTTTATTTTTCATAGGACGTTCAAAGACTTTTTCATTGTTCATGCTATTAATTTAAAGGTGAATTTTTGTATGCTAGTTACAAAGCCGAAACACCTCAGGCTCCTGATCACTTCATAAAAACTGTATTCTGTTCTCCTGGGTTACAATATGGACTGAAGGAGTTGGTGTGACATTTCAATAGAGAGAAAACAGAGGTTAGATGCTCATAGCAGTTTCTAAGAAGTAAAAAGGCACAGGAATCAGTTGTTTATTGTTCAGTGATACCTAGAAACCACAGAAGGCTGACATCTATGAGGAGATAACCTATGTTACACAGAGATAAAAGATGCAAACATTTGTCAATAAAATATCTATCAGACAGACTTGGAGGAGGGAACTACCCTCCTAATAAATCCACGGGATTAGGGGATGTGAAATAATGCAATGGAGAAGGCTTAAAAGGAACCAGATAGACTTGTTTGCAAATCTTCTGAAGCTGAAAAAGCTGAAGTTAGAGAGACTAAATTATTTGGATTGTGAATTCCACTGGTGAGGAAAAATGCCAGGCCAGACAACCTCCATGTATACTCATATCTTTCTTGAAGACAGAAAGTGCTGAAACTCAAGCAGTCAGCAAAGAGTTTACTGTTTTGCTCCATGAAAACTGTAGCCAGAAGGTATTCTCCATTCTTAGCTCACATAGAGGTGAGTGTCAGTAAAGCATCTCAGGATAAAGAAATGACAATAGAGAAATGAGAGCCATATGCTCATATAGACATGGGTAGCAATGCAAGGCTTCTACTACAGGTATCTTCATTCATGGGGAGAAAACTACCTTTGCTTTTTGGTAGAAACAGCTAGAAACAGAAGTATATGCTCTGTTCCTAATGAAGGTAAAATTTATTATTTCAAATCAACTTGATCTCAAATGTTAAATCTACTTTCTTCAAACTGCAATGTAATGCTTTGAGTGCCAAAGTTCTTGGGTGACATTCTAAGACAGAAAGAACCATGGAAATGTTTGTGTAAAAGAAGAAATTGTAATTTATAAAGCTTCTTTTTGCCAAGTTTAAAATTACTTGTATTATAACTGATCCTGGCCATGTAAACAAAATTGTGACCCATTTTCTGTTAGAAATAAAGATAGCAACACTGAACTTCCAGATCATGTTAACCTATTTTAAAACATTATTGTTTTAATTTCTTAAGTAGAGGTATTATATCTTTCATTAAGATATAGAATATTCTAACATTGCAGGATAGAATACTTCAGTGCAAACTCTAAGCTAATGACTTCACTTCTTGGTAAAAAAATGGATTTTAGATTTATTGAGTCAATATTTACAGTGTATGAATTTATCATGGGTAGATGTTTCTTTAATAAAAGAGAAGTTAATTAATTTTGTTTAAAGCTTCTCAACATATGTGAGTGCATATCTCTAAATATTTGCAGTCATATTATTATGCACTTGTATGTATACAGGGAATTTCTAAAATTTTAAGATGTAGAGCCAGTCACTAAATAACAGTCTTACAAGTTATACCTTATATTTAGTCTGTCCTAACTTCAGTAGCAGCAGCTCTGTTCAAAATTCCAAACATGGAATTTTGTTTAAAAAAGCCCAAATGCAACAAACTCCAAACAAACTAAACTAAAAACAAAACAAAACACAAAAAAAACCACCCAAAACAAACAAAAACAATAAAACCCCAAACCAAAACAACAACAAAACAAGAAAAAAACAAACGAACAAATAAAAATTTAAAACACACACACAACAAACCACCAAACCAAAAAAAAAACCAAAGCAAAAAAACCCCACAAGACAAAAAAAACTCACACACAAACCACACCAACAAACACGCACGAAAAAAAAAAAACAACAACAAAAAAACAAAAACCAAAAAACACCAAACCAAACAAACCAACCACAAATTGAAAAAAAAAAAAAAACCAAAACCAAAACCAAAAAAAAACACACCTCAACAACATTACAAATAAGTTTTCTGGAAAAATACTGTGGACAGACAAGCTGTATTGAAGATAGGAAGTATTCAGGCATGCCACTAAACAGCTCTGTAATCTAGTTTCTCAGGATCTTACTCATTTAACCTAAAAATTAGCTTCATTTCCTTGCAAAGGGGAAAACCATTTTTCATTGTAATAGAGAACACTCATTTCCCATTGGGTAAAGAAATATTGGTTGGCATAAAATCTAACATTTTATGTGCAGAAAAGCCATTCAAAATACAGACTGTTTCAGATTTTTCTATCTCAGGCATAGTCATTTTCACATCTAACAGTTGAGAAACTAGTCCTACAGAATTGGGGCTTTTCTTTTTATTTTTTTCTTATTAATTATCTATAACAGTTTTTCTGTAAAGTATCACACATACAGAAAAAATATATAGTAATAAATATTAGAGATCATATACAGTGGCTCATGCACAGTTTCATCCATCTAAAGCAGTCTGATCATTCCAAACTCATCCCATTCAAACACATCTCAATATAAGCATTGTCTGTATGTCACTATATACAAAGTAAAATAATTGCATACTGTTACCAAATTACTTTATAGGACACTGAACCTTGCTAGTGTAGAATGAAACAATCTTTTCCTATATAGGACAGGTGAGAAACTAAAATCTACCCTATGTAGTACAGAGTGGCAAGACAAAATTTTACTAATGTTCACTCATTTCTTTTTTCATCTTTTTCTTACTCAATACAATGGAAAATTTTAAATCCTGTATGACACACTGTTCACATTCTCCTTACAGGGAAGTTTGTTTGGGGTTTTTTTTAACTATTTTTTTTTTTCTGGAAAATGTAATAAACTACAGAATACTAGGCCACAAATACCTTACAAATATATTTTTCATTGACCATAGATTTTGAAAGAAGTCAGTGTAAAACAGGCAAAAATATGTCAAAGATAACATAAAATAAAACTGTAGAAAATAGCTTCACGTTTCCAATTTCTTACAGGTAAGGTTTTAAAGTATCTAGTATAGGGTCTAAAAACAAAAGAAACCCAAAGCATTAACATTTTTTGATTTATTTTATATACATAAAAGTAGGAAACACTGTTAATCTGTGGTTTTTACTAACACTAAAGATTTACAAAGAAGCTCATCATTTAAGATAAAATTCAGCAATCTTTAACTTGAACCTAGAAGTGTACTGTCATCTTATACAGTAAAGTTTATGAAAAAAACACATTAGAGTATGGCATTGTAACTTATAAAACACTCTCTAAAAGAACTGCCAAGAAACATGGAACACATAAGTACAAGGAAAAGAAGACTAGCAAATTAATAAAGAGTAAAAACATTTTCTTAAAGAACCTGTTGACCCCCTTGCAGCCTTAAAGTTTTAAGACTTCTAAGGAGTTGCTGTGACTCTCTATTCACAACCAAAAACTCACTTGTTTGATGCGATCTGGATTAACAGTGGTCTGAGGCTGTAGAATGCTGACAGGCTCTGTCTTGGCCACATTTTGAGGCATTTCTCGAATCTTCTCTGCAATGAAGCCATGAACTGCATTTAGTGCTTCAACTGTTCCCTGGATCAGACACACCCGCTCTGTAGTACCTGTAAAATACCAAAAGTTGTTCTGAATAAAGTGGATTCTTCAAGATCCAACAGACTGCTTCAATTACAGCACAAAGATAGCACAACCTTGCAACATCAACTAGCAATACTCCCATAAACATACAAACAAAATGAAAGATTTCCAAAAGATAACATACTGATGATCTGAAGATGTTTTAAACAACTCCTATTTGTCTAGGTCCTACAAATGCATAACCTTCCAAGCCAATCTGGAAAATATGTTAGAAAAAAACCCCAAAACAAAACAAAAAACAACTTAGAAAACCAACTCACAAAACCATTAGGTTTGGTTGGAAATGTTAGCAGATACAGTTAAGTGCAGAATATATATCTTTTAAATGTTTTTAGCCTAGTTCTAGATTATTAAAAAGTATTGTACAACTTTTGGGTAACACCAGGTTAAACATAATAGCCAGTTTTATAGAGGCACTCGGAATAAGCTTTTGCAATGAACACCTGAGCTGCAAATACATTCATTTAGTATACACATTATTAGATAATTTCTTAAAACAGCTGCAAGTTTCAAAAACAACTGATCACAGAGATTTGAGTATCCACTTTGTCTCCTCTCTAGTCTGAAGCACATTGTTTTTCTTGCATTGGATGTCACTCACTCTTCCATATATTGCCATTACTTACTCTCATTCATTGTTATAATGACTAGCCTAACTGTGTAGCCTGGAGAAAAACATGGCACATTGGTCTGCCTATCTCATGTTTTGTGCACTACCTCATAGAACTTGCAATTCTATACAGATTACCAACAAACATTAAATAACTACCATAACTTTAGTTATAATTCTCTAGAAAGACTTAGACATAGCCTGCACTGCTACATAACCCTTTTCCAAACTGAAATCGTGCTGTTTGTAGTACCAAAAAAAACCCCACCAGTCCTTATTTCTTTGACTTCTTAATTAAAAACATCTACAGAATGGCCAAAAGTGGATGCAGAATTGTGGAAAAATATTTCATATCTTTAGTCAATGCCAGTGTGCGTTTTGTTTCAAGATTACAGAGGGGGAAGCAAAATAACAAATTTGAGCTGTGGAATTACCATAAAAATAAACATATTTCTTGTCTTTGACATATTCCTAGTAAATATTATTGACATGATAATATGTGAATCTCTTTTGATGAAAAATTCATTTGGTCTACCTAAATAAATTAAAATTACAATGTAACAATGTAGGAAATACTAGCAAATCTGCAATGATTTCTAAAGTTCACAACAAGCTAGTTGGCTTTATTACCTTTGTACAATCTACACAGAGTCACTGACAATACATAGATTAGAGGAATATACCAGAGAGGCGAGTAACATTCTCCTTAAAATTCCATCCCTATCAAATTCGTGTCCTTAGTAAAATCTACTGTTATCAACTCATCTTAAGCTACACTCCTTACAAAACAGCAACATAGACTTTAACAAAAAAATAATAAACTTAAATCATCTGCACGATAAAAATGTTGTGGTTTTTTTTTTTATTAGTAAATGCTTTTTGTCTGCTTCTGACGATGATCTCTGAAGATTAAATATTTCATTACCTAAGTTACACTAAGCCTGTTAATTAACTGAATGTATTCATGTACACTTAAAATATTTCAAAGACTTTTTCTTAAGAAACAGCATCACGCAGTACTAAAATTCAACTTCATGGAAGAAGCTACAGCAAAACTGACAATAAGAAACAGTTTTTTCTCGATTAAAATATGTTACTTAAAAATAATTAAAATTAGGATTAAACCACATCAATTAGTATTTCAAAAGATGCCAGGTTAATAATCCCTGAGATAAAATAT
The DNA here is from genome assembly GCA_024605025.1 of Megaceryle maxima. Taxonomy (NCBI): domain Eukaryota; kingdom Metazoa; phylum Chordata; class Aves; order Coraciiformes; family Cerylidae; genus Megaceryle; species Megaceryle maxima. Next base: position 29,416 of record JANHGN010006887.1, on the reverse strand, counting down.
AAAGTTAAAATGATTACACTCTTAACAAGAAGTTATAAAAGTATCACAATCAAACATAGTTCTCAAAAGCAAGATTTTTTTAGAACACTTACATGACCTGTTATAGTATCTTTTCAACAAATAAGCTTTTTTTTTTTTTTTCCCCAAAAACACTCTATCAAAAAAGGGAGTTTGAATGGATTAAGTGGAAGTCACCACAGAAAATAAAACATGGTTCCTAGATGAAGATTTATTAATAGTGGTTTGGTCCCCCCCCACTTGGCTTCCTTCCCCTTTTGCAAACAACTCCTGTGGTTTCTGTGTAAAGCAATCCTGCTCTAAGAAAATGCTCTGGGGAGTCTTTACGCAGCAGTATTAATTGTCTCCTAAATGATGAGATGTGATGTGGATTGATCAATGCAGCTAATGCAAGTGTTCTCTAGGTCAGCAGACAACACACTGGAACAAAACACAGATCAGGTTACCTCCAAGCTATCAGAGCCTAATACAGAAAGCACTTAACAGGGATGACTACTGTCAAAACATGTGAAAGGAAAAGAGACAATGCTAAATAGGAAATTCATTAGACTTGACACTAAGTGACTAAAGGGTATTCTACAGTCTGTGTTACTTTAGAAGGTGCAATATAATAAAAATACGCTTTATGTCATACTATGGACCAAACACACTCTGTTTTAATATGCATAAACCAGGATGCAGTAAATGGAAATCACTGTTCCGTGAAGAAACACAACTGTGCAAAAGCACATTTAACATAGAGTAAGATACACTTTTAAACTGCATCACAACAGTAGCACTTTTTTTTTGAGGGTTACATCAACAAAAAAAAATGTAAAAAACCCAAACAAAACTGTGGAGAAATCGTGTATGTGTACAGTTGGGAACCACTTTAATCTTCTGAAGTGATGCTGTCATATTCCCTCACACAATTCTAATAGCTTTTCACTCAGGTAACAGAATACAATAATTTACAAGAGTCACGCAAAAGGAAAACTGTCAGCTATATGACCAACCTCTATAACAAAAATAAACCTACGAATCACTAAAGTTGGTGAATTTTCTGTCATTTTAAAAGCTTTTAGGCTCCATTAGTGTCTAAAGTAAAGTGTCAGGTGTTTTATTATTTTCAGTTGTTTAACAGTTGCATGCAATCCTTTTCTACCGCATTTCCACAAGCAAAAGCTCAGCCGTCTATATGCACACTTTTTCTCATATAGTTTTCAAAAATATGTATTTAAAATGCAGGTCTCATTTTTGAAAGGGCTAAATTAGAGAAAGGCAAATTACTAAATAATAAGTGCATTTTTTTTTCCTGCAAATATAGCATATACAAAATTATTCTATTTTTTTAATTATTTACACTTCAAATTGGAGTTAGGATCATATATTGTACATTGTCCTTTATATATGAAGAGATAAAACATATATAAGAATATTCTGCCTCAGAAAATAATAAAATGTAAAATAGGTGGTCATCATCCCTGCACATTCAAAAAAAGCAGAAAAAATAATTTTATGTATGTTCAGTAATACTAAAGTACATGACAGAAGTTTGCATGTGGCTGTAAAATAAGAAAACCATTATCTAAATACATGTTGCTGCTACTACAATCATTTAATATTTGCTTTTTCTAAGTAGCCCAAGTAAATTAGTAATTGTATATGCTCTACTTTTCTTGCCTCATATATAAGAAATTAAATTCACTTTGTATATGTACATTTTAACCTTTTCTTAAATATTAGAAATAAAAGAGGCAGAATCAAATTGGACAAAAAAGCCTGCCTGTACTGGTCACAAAACCCAGACTTATAAAACAAATGGAGAAAAAAGAAATCTTAATCAGCATTTTGATCTGTGTAGCTTTTAAGGGAAAATTTTTCAGGCCTATTTTTTAATACAAAAATAGCTATGGAATATATAAAATACTCTTTTTCTCTGCAGTTTCATGGGGGAAGCCATCAGGCATTTTAAAAATAAGTAAGCATAAACCTGGTTTTAAATCTATTGAGTTAGTTTGGCCTTAAAGCTAAACATATTGCAATAGCTTGATTTTAATCATTCATTTTTCCTTCCACCTCCTTTAACTATCTAAAACTATACTCCTGGCAAATATCCTCACCAACCATATTGCACTAATTTTATCAAGAATTTCAAAGCAACAGACTTTTTGTCTGAGAAGGTTGTGACTTATTAGACAACTGATGCAGCTTTTAAAACAACCACTAGCATAAATGCTAGAAGATACATCAGGATAAAGGACATTGATGCTTTCAATTTTTATATTTCTATACTTAACAGGCATACATCTATATATGGTTACTATTAAACTTCTAAGTGTTTCCTTAAAGACTCTGAAGCAATATGTACAAATTCTATTGTATTCAAAGAAACATCCACTAAATCTTAAATTTGCTTCTGTATTTCATGACCCTTAGCTGAAATCTTTTGGGGAATGCACTATACCTTTCCAAAAGGACTGTCTCACACTTACATGACTCTATGTACTTTTCATTGGGCTTTTACATTGATCTTAAAGAACATCTGAAAACCCAAAGAGCACAATTTATTACTAGCCCAGGGTAATCCCAATATATTCACTAATAAAATCTCCTTCTATTTTTCCATGTACCATGCCAATTTATTTGACACTAAAAGGGAAAACGTCACAGAGAAGCCACAGCCAAAACCTAACTGAAATGGACAGTTGCACTTCAATTCCTCATTAGCTGATTTTCATTAAGCTTTTTATTTTACTACCCACAGTACAGCAGTCTACTAATCCTAACATTCCATACATTTATTTTTGTGACCCATGATCAAATGGCCTGTAGAGCAGGATTCTTTATAACAGTGCCACCAACTGCTTCAGCCTAAAACTGATTTTGCAAAAACTCCTGGTAAAATAGGACTGCACTTTGACACCATTCCCAAGCAATGTAAGAATTGTCAGTAATATGCTTAACATGAAAATCAGATAAACTCTTCCCTGTGTATAGCATTTCCTCTCCACACTCGCATAAAACTTCAGCAAATGAAAGACAAAAATGTCTTATTCAAATGCATTAGCAGTATTTCACAATGTCTTAAATAAACACAAAAAACCTTTGTCATAAAATATGAAAAAATGTGCACAACCTGAAATGCAACACATAGATGATCAATGTATGTTTGATTTGTCATAAAAATCTCCACAGTACAGTTTTCTCCTTTGGTCACTATCTCTCTCCTGTCCTTTTACTTTTGTTTCTTCAGAGAGAATTGATTGCTCTTAATATACAGCCTTTTCCCATATTCATCACAGACAGAAAGATGGCTCTCTCTCAAAGCAAATCTTGATGATCTAATAAACTTCCAAAACTGAAAGGGGAAACAAGGGCTAGTAGCAATTCTAGAGCATTGGTGTTCTGCATTTATTTTCATCCAGACAAAATAATTATGGGACTATTTGCACAGCACACTTAAAATCTGGAGTAAAATTTAGCTTCCCTTACTAAAAAAATAAAATAGTAATTTTAATAGCAATTAGCATAGCTGAATAAAAGATGAAAATATAGAAGGGAATCTATGACATTGAACAGATATACATATTGCCCTTTAAGAATCTTCTTGATATAAATCTTGTGTTATAAAACCAGGGCATTCTTAATATTGTTTTTAAATTTAAGACTACTGAATGGACACATTTAGCTTCACCAAAGCTCCTTTCTTCTTTCAGAGAAATAAACTGTTTCCTTTAAAATTTCATCTGCAATTACTCCTCCTGAAATATTATTGTTTTCTGCAGCTACATTATACTTCCCATGAGTCAAGACTTTATTAAATGTAGAAAGTTAGAATAAGTAATCTACTTCTTGAAACATTAACAGATGTGATTATTACCAAGCACATGCACCTATGCACATGACAACGAAATCTGCAAAAATACATGTTAGAACCTGGGGTCCTGTAACATCAGTCCTCTAACATTTTCTCATCAGGTGTTCACAGGAAGCCTTACTAGCTTCAGCAGAAGGGACTGACTGCTGAACTCATACTGATAACACATTTTTTAGGTGCAGCATACATATAGCCATGCATATAAAATATGTGCATATACATATTCTTACTCACATATATACCAGTTTGTTTTACTTAAATTGGATAGGTGACCCATTCACTAGAATTCAGATGTTGAAATGAATCAAAAATTCTGTAAAATGTATGAACTGTTTAAGTTCTCAGAGTTATATGAAAACTTTAGATTTACAGTCCATTGTGCTCTGATCACAAAGCGAATTACATGAATCCAGGTTTAACATAGTTTTAAGTCTGAAGAAATGGATTATTCTCATGTGGGAGAAACCTAGGAAATTAAAAAGACTTAAGGAAAAAAAGCCAAACTTCATCATTATTAAAAGCTTAGAAGGGATGATGAATCATCTTACAAAGCAAACAATCCCTTGAATATAAACCCTTTTGCTGGACATCAGCTAAGGATTTGATGATGATTTCTGAAAAATTAAATTATATGAAGACAGATAAGGAATTACTGATTATTATTATACTGTTATGTGCAATACAAGAAACCAGGATTAAAGCTACTTTTAAGTGTTATTTATAAAACCCCTGCGCATTCCACTGCAAAAGCCGGTACATTTCCTAAAAATCAAAGGCAAAGGGCAGAGATTCTGTCTTGCTATGGTTTTATGAAGGATGCTACTCTCAGATGAGAGAAAGTACGTGTGCAAATCAATGACAGAGGGCTGCAATGAAAGTGAGAACAGCCTAATTATTTTTTGGGAAAGCATGTTTCGGGAAAATAAAAGCTCTAGAACTAAGACAGACCTCAAACCATGGACAGAGAAACTATATTTTTATTCAGTTTCATTGAGGAAATGGTTGTCTTAATATATTATTTGTAAACTGATCTATAACAAATGAACTACTGTTAAAACAAAGAAAACCAAAAACCACCTGATTCCATCATAAAATTTACATCGACTGGCTTGAGAGCAGCCCTGAAGAAAAGGACTTGGGAGTACTGGTGAACAGGCTCAACATGAGCCATCAGTGCACACTTGCAGCCCAGAAAGCCAGTTATATACTGGGCTGCACCAAGATAAACGTGACCAGCAGGTAGAGGGAGGTGATTCTCCTCCTCTACTCCATTCTCATGAGACCCCACCTGGAGTACTACGTCCATTTCTGGAGCCCCTATTACAAGAAAGATATGGATGCCCTGGAACGTGTCCAGAGAAGGCCCATGCAGATGATCAGAGGGCTTGAGCACCTCTCCTATGAAGACAGACTGAGAGTTGGGGTTGTGCAGTCTGGAGAAAAGAAGGTTCCAGGGAGAACTTATTGTGGCCTTCCAGTATCTTAAGGAGGCCTACAAGAAAGCTGGTGAGGCACTTTTTAGGATGTCAGGTAGTGGTAGGACTAGAGGGACTGGATTAAAACTAGATAGGTTAATTCAGATTGGATATTAGGAAGAAGTTCTTCACCATAAGGGTGGTGAGACACTGGAATAGGTTGCCCAAAAAGGTGGTGGAAACCCATCCCTGGAAGTTTTTAAGGCTGGGCTGGATGGGGCTCTGAGCAACCTGATCTAGTGGGAGATGTCCCTGGCCATGGCAGGGGGGTTGGAATCAGATGATCTTTAAGGACCCTTCCAACCTTGATGAATCTATGATCTAACTGTAAAAGCAGTTAGAAAGGGATGAAGATTTTTTCATTTTGCTGCTATTGTATTGTATGTCAGAGAAGAACTTCAAAATAGCATTAGGGAAACAACCCCCTATTAATTTTCTGTTCTACCTCCAAAATTGTTTGGTAGATAGGATAAACTGTCATCATCTCATCTTCATTTTCCTTAAGTTGGAAAGGGAACACATTTCCTATAGGTGTCTGCCCTCAAGAACAAAAATAATGAAAATAAACAATGGGAATACAATATATAGAATTTAAACAAAACCCCAAAATATTTAAATTTATCCATTACTATTTAAATTTTCCATCTGTGGAAAAAAAATTAGATGAGTTAGGGTTCACAGATTGTGACATTCTCTGCTAACAGAGAAATCTGCTTCAATTTTTCTCTTTATTCCTCTCAACAGCAATAATATGGTCGATGGACAACAAAATGCTTCTGACTCCTATAAACATTTTTTTCAAAAGGAAATGGGCTTGCCACTGCAGTGCTTATAAATCTTTCCTAATAATGTAATATAATAATTTGCTTTTTCATATATTTTTGAAATTATTAAGGTGCCTGGAATGTTGCACAGAATTACTATTTTTCCCCTATCAGTGAACAAGTAAGCATCTAAATAAATAAACATGCTAATAAAAATTCAATAGCCATTTTCTTTTCATGAAATTGTGAAAGTCTGAGAAGCAAAAGCTTTCAAAACCATTAAACGACAAGCATACGTAATACCACCACAAGACCAAATCTGCTGGAGAGGTGTAAAAAAAAAAAAAAAAAAAAAGCTGATCTTATTGTTGGAGGATGGAAAAAAAAAAAAAAAAACCATGTGTTTTTCAAGATATCTGGAACAAATTTTCATGTCAATAAAAGCACTTAAGAGTATTTTTCATGCAAAGTAACGTTCAGTTGGCAATTACAGCTTTTATGCTATAGTAATATGAACTTTTGTTAATAGTGCTTCCTACACATACAATTACCAAAGAAAAAAGCCCACTGATTTAACTAGTAAAATATACTCTGAGAAATTGTGGGAACTGATACATCTTATAATTTAGAGTGATAACAGTTAAAATCAGCAAGGGAGCTTTTGCCCTAAAAAAAAAATTCCGAAGTTCTGTAGTTTAGAATCCTGTGAAAAGCTTTGGAAAATTCTCCTAGATAAGTCCAGCTGCCCAAGAAATCAAATCCCCTAATACAGTCATTACTATGCATCTGTTTGGAGGAAGCAAATACTGAATTTCAGGTAATGAGCTATACTCAAGGTTTAGATTACAGATTCTGTTAAAATATTTGCAATTGCCTTTTTTTTTTTTATATAAACCAGGATGAGAACCCATTTTAATGGAGTCATTATAACACACATGCAGAACATGCACATACAAACTCACGTGCACATACACAATGACACACATCTTTTCATATCTTGCTCCTTGTGTTTTCTTCTCTAAATGTTAGTCCAAAACCACGTTCTGCTTATAGCATATTTTAGTTGACATATGTTTAATTAAATCCATTGCTCCCCAGGAATGGACTTCTAGTCCAGCTGTAGACTTCTAGTCCAGAATTTATTCAAAAGCAGGTAGGAAGAGTTTGTGACTACTGCTTAAGCCTTTAGTATGCCAGTTATTTTTGTTTGTCTTCCTAGATCCTTCCTAACTTCCAGACTGTCATGCTTTTATAGCATGTCCTGTTGTTTTATATAAGAATGGCATTTATCTCCTTGTAAATTTAGCTTTCTAAAATTTAGGAATGAAGTCAAAGGTAGCTCTAAGACAGACATGTCCATGAATAGTGCTTCCCATCCATCTTTGGATGAAATCATCCCACAAAGATACAAAGTTTTCACCCATACACATAGAGGGAGCTTGGAGTAATAACTGAGACTAGACACTAGGCTTCTCAAGGGCTCACTATATACACATAGAAAGTGATACTGATTCCCAGAGGCAGATAAAACATAAATGTTGAATTACTCTTAATATTAAAAGCTGTAATAATTATTATTAATAATATATAATAACATTGAAAACATTGCCTGTGTGTAGAAATAAAGCAGTATGCAAAAATATTTTGATGCAGTACAAGATAAACCAGTGTCAATAAAAAAAAAGTATTTCCTTCCAAAAGCAAGTTCTAGAATCATTTGCACCTATCAGCAGATTTATATAAATTCACCTACCTTTTGTCATGTAAAAGTCCATAATAAAAAGGGGTTTAAAATGTTATGTAGGCAGAACTGATTGAGACTGTCAGGTTACTAAGCAGTTGATAAATGAAAAATAATAAAAGATGTCACATTAAAACAGGATACTCAAATCTAATCACACACTGACATTGTGATCAGAAAACTTCCCCTGGAAGGCAGAGTAAACATTTACCTACACTTTACAAAGAGAATATTACAACAGTGTGAATTACAGTTACGTGTACCAAAATGCACAAGCAACCTGTATAAACCAACATGAAATAAACCCACTTGAAATAAAACTACAAAAATATAAACTGAACATCACACTCAGAAAAGCTCCTCTGAAATCAGTGGGAAAGTGGAATCTGCATCTCAGATGACTTCAAGGCAGCAGTTTTTCCACTGCTAATCTTCCAGAGACCCTCTGTGTGGGTTGGCATTTCTAACAAATCTAAGAAGTTGCTAATGTTCAGATACTCCTCCATGGCCCTGCTGTGCAGAAACATAAGACAAACTTCACAGAATTAAGAACCTCACCAGTTCTTCTCCTGAATAGGCAAGGAGAACACTCATGTTCACCTCTAAAAATCACTCTACTGATACAAATACATGCAAAATTTCCTCTCTGGCCAAGAGCTTACCTTTGTAGGATAGCAGCAGAAACATAAATGAAGAATGTGAACTTCAAAACAGTATCTATTCTGTACTAAGTACCTGGGTATGAATTCTGCACTGGGAATGGCTCAGCTCTCAAATCTTGTTTCCTTCCCCAAGACTAAACTAGGCATGCTGATATAGCTTCCCTAGCATCAGGGGAGCATTGCATGCCCATGTGTAGCTATTCTGCTGCTCTTCCCGTCCTCTCCAACTGCAGAAACAAATAATATGTTTGGATTTTAAAGAAAGAGCCTAAAAAACACTGATTTGGGGAAAAGGTGTAGCATGATGGCTTGCTAAGGTTGGGAATGTTATTTAAATGCTAACAAGGTGCATTTTCAAGAATACATTTGAAATGGCAGTAAACAAAGTCTAGCTAAACAAAGTTAAATTTTCACAATGTGAAAAGTGTTGTATTGAAAAAACTTACTGCAAAGACTCGTTTTAGAATTTGTACATCCAGAGCACTGGCAGTTGAAACTACTACTTAACATCAAAGGAGATAAGCTACTTTAAGTATAGGTTGAGAAAAATTATGCCTAACTTTTGCTGGATATAGCAAAAGTTGTGGAAAAGGCAGGAAGAGAGCTGCAACCATGCAAGTAATTTACACAAGCAGAACACCTGCTAGTCAGCAATACATTTTGATCATTCTGACCCAGACATAATTACACCGCAATATAAATAAGGCTCAACTTTTTCAATCCAATTTTTTGATCAGAGAATTGATTGCATTTAAGTGTATCTGCGGTTTACACCTTTTTTGATAAGAGTATTTGAAATATGTCCAGCACACGCTTCTTTGAGCAGGTACATGCAAAGTGTGTTAAAAAACAGCTCTCTGAAGTGAAATAGATTAAACTGCAAACAATTATAAATTAAGAGTTTTGTACTACTTGAAGACAAAATCCTAGCAAGAAGCTTTTCTTCAAGTCTAAAAATAAAATAATAATAAAAAAACGCAGTAAATCGGTTCTAATCACAGATAGAAATAGCATAAACCAAGTGAAAACTGTGCATTGGTATCTCATATTGATTTAGACCATGTTTTACAACTATGTGTACTAATACTCTTTTTCTGGAACTTTAATTTGTACCTACTCAGAACAAGTAACTAACTGAACAAAGCCTCAGTAATAACAACATATCCTCTGTTTTTCACAGCTTAGAGGTTCTAAGTGGACTGTTCCAAATATTTTTACTGACCAACTATCAGAATTACATCAGCTTTTAAAAACTACCTGCTTTTCTCAGAACCTCATTTTCTCTCTACGAAATCAACAAAACAGCCTGAAATAGGAATGAATTTCCCATTAATTCTGAAATATTTTAGCACTAAGCAAACAAAAAAATAATGTAGAACGTGTATAATCACTTAACAATCGACTAATACATCACGAAATGGGAAAAACAGATGCAGAACAATTTTTTAATACTTCATAAGATTTTTGATCCTTTTTTATTTTGTGATTATTCATGTTTGGTTTGGGTTTTTTTAAGACAAGGAAATTGTTTTTGCCCATTTGGAAAAAATTCTCAGCCTAATTAGATTTCTCAATCTTCTCACAACCAATCTAAATCCATGGATTGTTTACTTATACACTATACAAAATGCTCCTTTTCTTTTTTTTATCCCCACTCCTGATAAAAAAAAAAAACAAAACAAAAAACAAGATCAGAATCACAACAAAAGTAACAACAAAAAAATCCAAGTAATTTCATGAAGCTGGGATTAATAAAGTCTAATTCCCTACAGATCTGTATCTTTGTGTCTAAGGTAAGAAGATGCAGGCTCTGACTGACACTCATCTTGGAGTTGTCTATTTTCTGGGGACAGCAAATACAGACATAAGCTGATACCTTCCTTTACGGTAGGACTTCATAGCATCATTCTCCAATCCACGGATGCTTATCTTTACAAAGCATGCAATAATTTTATTATAAGAGATGTTCACCTCTTTGTGAAATGTGGATCATGTTAGAAAAGGGTTTAACTTGACTTTACAGAAACATCAGGCAAGGTAATGCTGAGGCTGATCAAATCAACAGTCTTGCTCAAAATCCTCTTAAAGTGATCTACTCAGAAGCAATAGTATATGCATATACTAATTAAAAAAAGAAAACTAAATTCAACTATTATGCATTTGTGTATATAAGCTTTTTGTATGTTTTTGGTAAAAGAGGACTAGTACAGTTTGAACTTTGCTTTCCAATTAAATGTACAAGCCCTTCTTATACTCATAAACGGTGCTCTTAGAAGTGTTTATGAAACAAAACAAGCATCTTGAAAGGGACTCTGCAACTCTAATTCCTCCTTAAGACTAGGTTCGGAGTTGAACTTTTTGTCTAGTAAACATATACAGGGTGACTAAACTACTGTGTCAAGTGTGGAAAATGGGTATTTACTTCCATAAAAACTAGAAGATTTCCTGATTACCATGCATTAAATTTGCATTTCCTGCTCAAAATACATGGAGGAATTTTTTGAGCACTATGACATTTATATCCTGATACCAAAACTACTCTGAATTACATTCATGACAATTATATCCCGAGACAAAGAATCACGAGACCATGATTGTTCCCCCCCAGTGACTGCATTTTTCACAGCTTTTTGTACCACTCCTAAGAAAACACGCTGCATACTGTAGGATTCTGAATATGATTGATTGAAATGATGAGGGTTAGAGGGAGGTGTTTATATGCATAGAAAGAAAGTAGTAACAAGAACTTTATATAATTAGTAAGTCAATTGAACAAAAAAAAATTAACAAAGAAAGCAACAGTTTAACAAATACAAGCTATTTTAACTTGAATTACTAAATTGTGAGAAATAAAAATTAGGTAAAAGGAATACATTTTCAGCTAAAAAGCTTAAATGAAATTTAGTCATAAAATAGATCATATTATTCTGTTGATTATTGTAAGCCTTGTTATTTCTTACTTTTTAGACAGTGGTTTTCACTGTAGCATTTGCTGTAAGGTCGGATTTTGTTTGCCTTGCTAATCATGAATATTACCTAGTCTTAGAACATGTAAATTTGTAGGTTTCTTGCTAACGTGCTATGGAATTCAAAACCTATGGGACTCTGGGACTTTAATTTAAGCCTCTGGCAATGAAGATGCAGCTGTTCATTTATAAGCAATCATTACAGCTACAGAAGTTATAAGATTAAATTTGAAAAGCCACTTCCCTGAACTTTTAAAATCATTGAATTAAAACAGAATCAGTGCTAATTTTTATTAGAAATATTTTTACTCATTAACTTTCTTCCAAGTTTAAAAATCAAACCAAACCAATTTTACATAGCATTCCACCTAAGCTTGCAGCAGGTTAGCATTGCAGATTAAGTATCAGTATTTGATTATTACTTAATGTTTGTTCTTCACATACATAATTAAAATATATCATCAACCATGACCCAGTCAAGAGTCTTTTGAGGTTGGCATTATGAATTTTATTCTATATTGGCTCAGGTGCAACTCCACACTACTAGAAGAATTTATTTAAATGAAACTTCTTCTATCAACAAATCAAACCAGAATTATAAAGTAGTGTTACTTACTAGTATTCTAGAAATGCCTTCCAATAAATGTATAAACAAAGCAGAAGATTTTAGCAACTTATGAAATCGATAGATCACATCTTACTGACACTTTTCTCACTGATATGATGGGACAGCTGTGTAACTGTTCAACAAGTTACTTTTTTAAATAGATACTCTATTTTTTAGGAGTAGTACAGTATCCAGGGTGCCAAGGGCTGATCACACAAGAGTCCAGAAACTCTCAAACAGTGCCAAAGCTGAATTCCTGCAGCTGAAGTCCAAAGTTCTGCTGTCCTAGGCGAGACCTCAGAAAGCCTGGCAAGCAAGATCACATGGGAGTACAAGATGATCAAAAGATACCAAAGAAAGAAGTATTTTCAGATGGATAATAGAAATAGAGTCATATTACCATGTCTTTCTCCGTTGGTAATAAGAGGAAGTTTCCTTATGTGTGCAGCAGCTGCACTGTTTAATTCCTAGTAGCTCCTTAACATTTTGTCCTGAGCACAAAGTTTCTTCTTGAATGGGCAGTATAAAGATCAACAAGATAGTCCTTTCCAAATGCCCAAAAGACATAAGACAAGAATCTTACTTTTCTCTTTAATTCTTCCTCCTTTTCCCCAGTGAAATGTTTCTCTTCATTAAAAAAATTATGCTTGGAAGACAATGTTTCCTAAAGCAGGGCAAGACTCCCAAAAGACATAATCATCCAGGTTTTGTGATCTTCCTACAAAGTAGCCTTAGTTGCCTTTCCTCACAGATCTAGTCAGTGACATGAAACTCTGCAGCAATAATCCTTAAGGAACTAAGAGTGAAATGTTTAAAGTTCTCCAAAGCAGACAGAGGATCCTTTCAAATGCAGTTTCACCTTTTCCTTGCAGACACCCTGCGGACTTCCTTCAGTAGCACCAGACAAATATACACCGCAAATAAATGTGAACATTAGAAAAGAGTGTGAGGGTAAGGTGTTGGTTAAGAAAAATTGTATCTTACTAGTGGGACGTCTAAAATTAGATGATTTGGGTTGGTGTAAAGGCCACACGTTCAGGTAGTGAAAATTTCTGAAGTAAGGGATACTAAGAATTTCCACTCCATTGTCCATTTCTCACAAACCTCTCCTTTTTATACCTTTCGGAAGCTCTCCACAGTGTTTTTTTCTCCAAAAGCATAGAGAAATAAAGACAGAAAATCCACCTAGTTTTTTGTTCTACATTTATTTACAGTGATTAGCAATCACCATGAGAACTGTTTTCTAGCTATCAGCTAAGTAAAATATAGGCAGCATAAAAGGAGATTTATAACTATGAAGATGGTATTAGGTGCTGCATACTTCTAAGAGTTTTATTTTGTTATTTGCTATGTCACAACCTCTGACACACACGATTCGGAATAAAGTTAATTAAAGATGCACCTCTCCAATAAAATTCTAGCAACACACAATATTTTGTTGTATTACTTGCAGGTAGGTATTGCTTACATTATTAAAGACAGTTTTGTATGACATGTACCTCTACGCTTGATTTTTTTCCTTTAACTATCTTCTGACTTAACTTGGATTTACAAGCACATGCATATAATCTCTGGAAAACTGCTATTTTAGTTTTGTTAAAGTGACAAACTTTAAATGTCCTATCTTCTGCAGACTGATTTACACAAGACAGAATGTTCCAAAATTCTGGCATGGAGATGTAAATTTTCTTTTCCCTACTCTATTTTATTTAGTCCTGTTAGGATTGCATTTCTTTCCAAGTCAACTCTAAATCAAATCTTCTAAAGGAAATCCCTTCAAGACACTTATCTGATGCAGTCATGAGGTACTTAGAGTGGTAGCATGTAAATGAGTACATTGTTGATGCTCATTTGGGAAATTGTCAAACATTACCCAACTACTCTCAGATTGAAAGACTTGGCAAGAAATCATAATGTGAAGATATTTCATGTGCTAGTGAAGATTAGAAATCATTATTCCTGACCAGGAATGTGAATCTTGCTCAACTATCTAATGAATATCTGCCTACAGTGCATGTCACAAAAAGCTCCTAGGAAATGTGCATCTCCGATCTCCAAAGTGTTAACCAATAAGAATGTAACCAAAAAAAGATCTTCCTCTGCTCCCAGGGTCTGTAAATGAACCTGCAAATCAATAATGAAATAATCAAGATTTCTCCATACATTACTTGAGAATGTCTTCTAAGTCAATAACTATTTGCATGCTTATAGCATATGTTTTAAGCAGTGGTATGGCTGAGCAGCTAATTTAAAAAAAAAGTTACCCTCAGGGAATCCAGCAGGATAAACCTTTAGAATTTAAAAAAGATTGCCAGTGAGATCGGCTTTTCTTTTGGGAAAAGTATTTGTTCTATAACTTTTTAATAAACAAGACAGAGACATTTTCCCTATAATATTCAACTATATTCCAATCATATTGCAATATATATCATAACACAATATATATCTATTTTCTGCTATACCCACAGATATCACATGCCCAAGACAGCAAGGATTTAAAACTAACTCTTGTGCTTACAATACTTCTTACAATATGCAAGGTAACATTAACTTTGCTAATCAACACCAATATTTCATCTAACAGGTCACCTGGAAGGCACAAAGAAATAGAGTAAATGACAGTTTGCTGCAAATTCACCATAAAGGATTCAGTTTTCTGGGTTGTTGTGTGGTTTTTTTCAGCATCAGAAAATGAACACTATATTCTTTAGATCCTGGAGGTTTATTAAAGCAAAGCATGTGGAAAAGAAAGTAGGGCAATCAAAAATAAGGCTGAATGTAAGGTTTTCCACGGGGAAGGAAGATATTTTCATATAAATATCCATAGACACATAAATGCCTCTATAAAAGTATAAGAAAAAATAAAATAAAAATAATAATAAAAAAAACCCCAAACCCTGTTTTCTAAAATTCATTGTCTTTAATATGAATGACCTAATAAGAAAACAAAACAAAACTAAAAAAACCACATACCAAGAGCTTGAAGAAAAACCCAACAAACCATATTTGATAATGTTGATATCTTAAGTCTTTTTGTATCAACTACTAGGCATTTTTGCAACTACCACTGTAAAACTCCACTATCACTGTTTTAGACCAAGTAGTATTTAGTATAACAACAAAATTGCAAACAAGGAAGCAAAACAGGCCAGGAACTGCCACTTCTCCTTTACTCTGCTTAAATAAATAATTGGATAAGATACGATTAAATGGAATTACACTAACAAGTATAGCCTACATGCATGTATTTTTCCAAATATAAACAAGAGACAAAGCTGTATCATCACTGTCAGCAAATCACCTTCATTTGCAAGGATAAGGATTTGAGCCACATAACTCCCCATTGGGTCAAAATTAAAATGGAAGTAAATCAATTTTGTAATTATTAATATAATAGATAAGAGCTAGGGTGGTGAGCCATCAATTCTAATTAAAGGCTGCAATTAAAGGATACTTCAATCAATCATCTCTGTGAAAGTATATTCTGTTGATTGCTACATTAATTATTTAAATCATATTAAAAGAAAATTCAGATTTAGTTACCTGCCAGCTACTTCAAAATAATTTTCTGAGCCTTATAACTAAATCAGTGATGTCATAACTAGGACTAAATATTTTCTTTATCACGTAAGACACTATCTCAGGTACTCAAGTAGTACAATACTCAACTACTTATTCTTAGAAAGGATACACAAGAATTTTACTTTCTGCTTCAATCTGTTACTATTAACTCCACATGGCAATCCTTTAGTACTTGCTTTTCAGCGAGCAGGATTTGTCAGAATACCAACTTATGTGTTATATACTCCAGTTATATGTGCATATCAGACAATTCTAAATTATGTATCTTAAGAACTTTTGCAAATGACAAAACCAAGAGCTGGCTGCATAACTGGAAGGAAGAAAAGTTGAAATACAGTTTGCAGTTTTGCAGCTCAAATTGAAATAAAGGCAGATGGAAAGCAGAGCTCATAGTTAAATAACAGCACATGGGGTCCTTGACTCAGACATGTTTTATGTTTCTGTGAAGAAAAAGAACACAGAGAAGATAGCGGTTGAAAAGATAATGAAGTGTGCCACAAAATTCAAGTTAAAGCCAATCTCATTTAAGAAAAGAGCAAAAGTAAATATGCTGCCAGACACAAAAGAAGCAGAGATATGGGTGTGCCAAGTAAGAATCATGAAAATCTGTTTCCCACCTTAGTGCTTGCATAAACAGAGCTTTTTTAGTCTGATATGATACAAAGACAAAAAGCTGTTTTCTTCTTTCTAAAGTACAGATGTTATCAGTATTATCACATACAGATAATTAATATCTGCAGTAAGCTGACATAATGACAGGAAAGCAATTTACAGTTGAAAACCTCACGATTTCAACTGCACAAGTGCAGTAACTAGGGTATCAAAGTAACTGCTTTGCTACCTTATCAAAACAATCTCTCAATTATTATTTACATGCCATTTGAAATGAAAAGATTACCAGATGCTTTCAAAGACCACAGCCCCTTGACTTTGAGAGAACTGAGTTATACAAATGTTAAGAATATCTCCTTAAAATCTTGATTTTTGTAAAAACCTCCTCCAAATTGTCAAATTTCACAGTTTATTTTAAGCTGGTAATTGTACCAGCAGGCAGTCAGGCTACAGAAATCTATGACAATAAATCTATGGATTTATGACTGCCACCCACTGCAACTGACTGCTCTGCAACTACAAGTCATAATCAGAAGAAAAATAAATTAAAAACACATGAAAGGAGAAAAATGAGGATAAGAAAGGAAAATTGTTAATAAAAAAAAAAACAACCAAACAAACAAACAAAAAAACCAAAAAAAAAAAAACCACAAAAACCCCCCACCTTATTTATTAACCCAGTGTCTACCCTATCAGAAGTGAACACAAAACCCATCCCTAATAGCTGAAAATTCATTCCATCTGCTTCTTCAAAAATAAAGATCAAACTTAGAAAATAAACTAAGGTTTTAACTAAAGAATCTAACAAAATATCTATCAATCAATTAAAACTTGCTTCTTTTAATTGTGTTCCAGCAGCCTTAGCTTCCTTTGAAAGTCAAGTAAGTAACAGCAGGCAATAGCAGCAGGTGAGAAGGAACAGGCAATGGCAGCAGGTGAGATGAGCTATAGATGTCATATGCTGTCTGGCTGAATGCATAAACACAGGTTTCAAAAACCTGCTGTTGATTTAGACTCACTAAACTCAGTCAACCAAAACCACTACAAAACTAGGTTGTCAGGTTTGGGTTTTTTTCCACTGAGAATATGTGTCTTTAGAAGGCAGAAGTCTACTAAAATACCTAGGGAAATCAGTGAATTACCTGCTACCTTTTACAATACAGTACACACTTATGTGGTATTAATTCCCCAATATTACATGCACAACATATCATCTAATCACATTTAACATAGGCAAATACAAAGACTGGTGGAGAGAAAAATACCAATTTATGATCTCAGACAAAATTTTTTACAATGAGTATCAGTAAGTCCCAGACCACTTTTTTTCTTTAAATTATCATTAAAATTTCAGTAATTACTAAATATCACTAAAATAAAATAAAAAGAAAAAAGAACAACCAAAAAATAACAAAAAAACCCAAACCAACCAACAAAAATGAACAAAAAAACCCCATGATAGTAAATATTTAAGACAACAGTAATAATATTTAAGTTTTTTACAAGCACAAACATATTAGCAACACGTTAGCTATTTAAACTCCTGGTAAGAGAGTGTATATGCCTTTATATAAAAAGAGTGAGTTCAAAAAAAAAAAAACAAACCCCAAAACACAAATAAACAAACAAAAAAAATAAGAGCATAACAACATAGCAACAACTATATCAATTTACGCAACAGGACTGTTCTGCTCTTCCAAGTGCCTCAGACTCCAGGGACAGGATTTTAAGAGCAGTTACATTTGTACAGTAACTGTTGCATTCAGTTTGCCTCACAACAGTGATTAAAATGGCTCAGAGAAAGAGTTATCATCCTGAATGTACTTAATCATCAAGGATTAGGCAAGCTGGTTTACAAATTTCTGGGTTTTCCTCTCATATGAAATTAATTTCAAATATTAAATCTATACAATCTGATTCCACCAGTTATTGACAGTCCTCAGTTTTCACTGACTTTGCCATGTAGGCATCAACATGAAGGCCAAGATTTATAACTTAACAGACTAGGAGAAAAACCCATTTTACCTAGTTTTACTGCAAATTTACATGATGGTAATACTTTTATTCCTCATTAACCAAAGGGGTTTTTTGATAAGTTCTGTGTTTTGTGGGGTTTTCTGTGGGTTTTTTGAGTGTGTGTTTCTTTTTATGAACCATAGTTTTTATAAGACTATTTCTAAAGGTGTTTCTACAGTAACAGTAATTTTTAAAGAGAAATACAATTACATTTTTGTTTGTTTGGTGCATTAAATTATAAGCAGACCAAGAGTTATTACTAAAGCCAACACTAATGTTTCTTAGTATATTTCTCTTTGACTTTAAAAAAACAGTATAGTTTATGCTAAGAAATATTGTAAATATTTGAGCATAATTCTTACAGAATGCATTTAATAATCTAACAAGGTTTGTTATGTTACAGTTCCTTTAACAACCATTCACACTTGGTAACTATCTTTTCATACAGGTACTTGCCAGAAATATATAGATTATTACTCCAGGATTCCTTTCAAAGCCCTCTTATTCTGAGTTAATAATATTAATTTTATTTCTAAGGTATTTATTGTTCTCAGCCATGATACAGAGTATCTGTTATTAAGTTAACATCCAGCTAGTCTGTCAGTTTATTTGCAATATCAATTCACAGTATTTCATCTGTCAACCTCTGTGTTATATTCTCTCCTAACAAACACCAGCATCTCTAGATTAAAACACCAAAACCATTTTATTAAAATAACTAAGATTAGAAATATGGGGTTTTTTATGAGGATTTCACTAGATTGTTATAATAGAAAATAAATATCATAGAGTTGAAAAGAACTACATTTCAAAATAGAAAAACCCCAGAGATTTTATATACCATATATAAGGCATATATCTTACATATTTTTATATACCATCATAAACCACTACTTTTTGTGTCCTGATTAAGTAAATGTCTTAGCTCTTGGCAAACAGGCTGTTTGCACTGGATGGGGTAATCTGTGTTTACTATTTAAAGAAGTGCAGTGAATGAAAACAGAAGAGAGCTTTACAGTTTGCAGATTACTGGAAATAATCAAGACCAATGGTGATTTTATGAACAATAAAATGCAAAAATCCAGTAATTTTCTGTATAGGTGCAGACATTGAATGTCCTGACAGACAGGTGGAAGGAGACTAAAATCAAAGAAAGAAATAAATCAGTTACTACCCCAGTTGCACATAACCCCCTTCTGACAGATGTGGCTGCCCCTGAAACAGTGGCATCTGATCAGATTAGAAATGAACTCCTGAACCTTCAGGTTTGAGCCTGATATATCAGGATAAACCAAAATTAGAACTAGTTTACCTTAATAAGCTGGGCTGAAATCTGTGGTAGTTCAGGAGTTGATTTGTAAGTGGATCATATGCTCCTGTCATGAGGACAGGAAAGTCCACCACCAGGGCTGCAAGCAGCAACAGCTTCAGCTGTCTGAGGTTTAACCCCTGGCCATGTTTGTCAGAGCCTTAATGTTAGAGAAACATAAATGCACAATCAGAGTAAGCACTAGAAATAAAACAATTATCATAGTGATTAAAATTAGAGGTCTCCCAAATCTGGTACCTTGTTCATTCCCAGAGGAAGTGTCAAACATTTCGTAGGAAAGAACAAAGAAACCCTGTGTTAGGTAGGTATGAATCACGATCAATTTTTATTTCATATTCTTTTACTAATGTTTACCTAGCCAAGGTAGATCAGTCAGATCCTTCTCTACATACTTTTAAACATCCCTCATCTCACCAACAAAACACCAACATTCTTTGACTTCAGCACATTTGTCTAGGATAACAAAGGCTTTGGAGCTTTCTGAAAAAGAATATAAAATCCAAAGTATCATCTGTCTCACATGCTTAGTTCTTGCGAACAAACTTTAAGCTAATGACAATTTTGGAGAGATTCAGAATGAGATCTCTTTGTTGAGAAAGTAGGTATTAAAACTGTAGTGCAAAAGCTGCGTATGCAAGCAGAACTTAAAGCAAAATTACAGAAGCACTACATAGTCCTATTTAAATATTATTTTCTACCCTTTTAAGTTTTTCACATTAGACACAATGCAAGCTGTGACCAAAATTCATTTAACTTATTATTCAAAGTTTACTGCTGTGTACTCCATCTTCCTTTATCCAAGTACCTCTTCATTTGGATTTATTTTATTCTTTAATTTTTGAAAGCACTAATCTTAGTATTTTAAATTATTCAGCTAACACAATAAATGTATCTGAAACTGAAATTTTGGTAGGGAGAGAAAGCTTTAATCCTCAAAAAGTTTCTTGGGAAATGAACATCGGGACCAGTGAATATGATGCTTGCATTCATACACTGACTAGAAGTATGTTCATAGGAACAGTCATTTTTCAAAGCAGGATGAATTTAAGTAGAACCCTGACAAAGAAAGGACTGTAAAGGCTCAGATTTTGTAGAAAGTTTCAGTGGTCTAAACAATGAATTCATTCCCTGTCTGATATTATCTCCAAGTCTATTCAAAGCAGTTAGCAGGTATGAACTAACATAGCATATGTTTCCTGTTGTGCTCTTTTGTTCATGTTGAACCTTATCTATAGCATATAAACAATAAGTGACTCTTAAAATCATTCATTAAAAAAAAAATAAAAGACCAAAACAACTTTGTGTAGAACTGCATTTAGTTTTAAAATAATAGAAAAAAGCCTATATTTAATTGCAACATGTTTGTTCCAATTTACAGTAATACCTATTCTGGATCTCCCAGAAACGTATCAGAGCAGCTTTGCTCTGAAAGAAAACACAACAGCTAAAACCACCTGAAAATAGCTTTTCACAGAAGTATGATACTACAGTTCTCCATCTATTGACATCCAATCAATCAAGTAGTTTAAAATCACATCAGTAAATTAAAGAAATGCAATCTGATTAGTGAGTGCAGTATGGTCAACTGAATCACAATGAACACAAGATAGGAATTTCTTCTGGAAGGAAAAATGATTTTTTTTTTTTCTTTTCCTTTCAAAACAAGTAGAAGGTGGTAACAATCAGCAAATTATTGTTTCTCGTTGCTCTCTTAGAGATGTGGGGGTTTGTTTTGTTTTTAACAGAAACAGTTCTATCTGAATTAGTGTTATTTACAGATGTCTCTGAGGAGCTGAGCTGTCAACGTTTATATTGTTTCTAAAAACAGAGCACACTCATGATAATTTTTGATTAATAAGATTTAGGTTTTAAACACTGCAATTCTGAATTGTTTCTAACCTTTAAGATTCAACATCAGGCTACACTGTAGAGCGAGTCACAACAGAATTCTAAAAAAATATATTGAACTCATACATACTGAATTTTTGCCAGTAATACATTATTCACATATGTTGAAACTTATTTACTTACTGACTTTCTATACACCAAAAATATCCCAGCCACACCCCAAGTAGCTATTAGTGAGTACGTGGAAAAACAAAGGAGTCAGATTCTCTAAGACAATCTGAAAAATGTGTCAGCTGAATAAATCTGGAAATATATCGAGGTATAAAAGCTGCTTTACTTAGGTTGCTGATGAGCGTGCAGAAAAGCCATGTCAGGTGAATTCTGATATTTCCAACCAGCAAGCAAAAATTCAAGTCATAAAAGACCAAGTGGCAAAATCGCATTACTTCAACAGAAGAGGGATTTACTTACTCCATTTCACTCTCTACAGCTTGTCACATACTAGTGTGTTGTCATGCTGCAGAATGAATGAGACTAAAATGATGAAACTATCATGAAACTAAAAATTTTGAGAATTTTAATATGCAAAAGAAGCCTCAACAGCCAGTTTTCAAACATTTCGCAATTTCACTCATTAGTCATGCATATTCAAATATAGATTAAACCAAAATTCATTCAAATAAGCTATACTAAGGTTTTTAACTGTATGCAATGTGAATTTGTCTCACCCGCACTAAAATTCTAGGTGGAATCCCCATCTTTTGCTTCATTTCTCCAACTGGTAAGTACAGGATAAGGTTGCCACATTTGTCTTCCTCCTATTTTTCATGGTTTTATGCTTTATTAAATGAGCAAAGTGCCTAAGTTTTTAAGTTTATTCAAGTGTGCAACCACTTTTGCAGAAAATACTGTATTCATGTTATTTTCTTATGTTTTATTTACTTCCAAGAAACACTGAAAATATTTCAAAATAAGTGTATTAAAAATTGAATTTTTAACTGCCATGGAAAACAAATAGACTGAAACCACATTAACACAATACATGAAAACTAGTCCTCTAATATTTTGGTGTCTTCATTCAATAAACAGGTCACCACACAACTAAGTGGAATTTGCTAGACAAGGTGAGTTAAATACAATGCTTTCTATTTTATAAAGTTACTACATACACAGCTTTTAACCAAATATAACAACTTGTATTTCTCTTGTCTATTTTCCTAAGAAAATTCAAATTATTTACTGATCTTTCAGTGCAAGTATTATTAGAAGGATGGAAAACTCTTATATTAACAAAGTAACTCATTCCTTTTGAATAGTAAGGCAAACAGTTAATGCTATTTCTGTGAAACGATTTTGGTTTTGCAAACATGAGAGTATTAAAACCCAGTTAAAAAAAAAAAAAATCTGTTAGTTTCCATAATTGTATTTCTTTTCAAATTACTGCTCTAGTTGTGCCATTCCTTTTAACATCATCTTGTCTCAAACAAGGTTACTATCAAGATAATTGTATCATAGCTTTTTGCTGACAGTACAACAAAGTATTTCAACAATGGAATTTGGGGAGCACACAGTGTAGTTTCACACTGTTCTCTGCTCCCCCCACATAACAGAATTCTTTCCATCCCCTGCAATCCTGCAACCCACACTGCACTGTCCCACACTACCCAGCTCATTCTGAATGATCATCTTCCCCATATAAGCTTTACTTTGCATATAGTCTCCTCCTTCCCCATACTGCCTTGATCTAATGGTGAGGAGCAAAGCTCAGGAGGGACAGTGAATCTCCCTGATTCTGTGGCCAAAACCATAAATTCCTGGTAGCCATGAACAGAAACTGAAGGGGAAACAGTATTTTTCTGTACCTCTAATGGTGTAAGGACACAGGTAGGTCAAGAGTAGGGTATTTCTTTTTTTTTTTTACCATTGGATCAGCTGGGGGAAAAAAAAATATTCAGAGAAAGGTTGTCCTGCTGCTTCTAGAGAATAATCTTTTCAGTTCAGGCAGTCTTAGGACTGAACACCTGAACTGGAAAAAATGCTTGCTGGGTTCAAGTCCAGCTGACGGACAGCAACTCAGTGCATGTTAACCAGGAATCAACACAGGAGCCAGTGTCCATCTTCGTTAACAGAAAAATAAGGAAACGGAAATGTCATGAAGTTCAACAAAATGCAGTGCAAAGCCCTTCCCCTGGGGAGAAATAATGTCACGCATCAGTACAGGTTGGGAGTGCAAACAAGTTGGAAAGCAGCTTTGCAGAACAGGCCTTCCAGGTCTGGTGGACACCAAACTGACCTTGTGCTAGCACTACAACCTTGCAGTAAAAAAGCCCAGTAGCATCTTGAGATGCATTAGGAAGTGCCTCTCCAGCATCTGGTCAACATGTATAAATACTGGTGGGAGGAAATAAGCTAAATAGTTATAAAAGCTAAAAAACTGCTGCTCTGAAGCAGCTCATGAAGACTGCTTTCCAGTCTTCATGAGTGAATATACTCAAAACTTGACATGATGCTGTTCTGGCTATTTAGAGTAGCAATCTTTAGGAAAGTTTAATCTCTAGATATCATTTCCAACCTCAACTAGTCCATGATTCTCCACAATAACAGAAAAATCCAGTAATTTTTGTAATGAAAGTAACGTGTCTAATTACCACGTTAACTTAGTTTTTTATAAGATTGTCTCGTTCCACTTAGTGGAGGATGAGGGAGGTGAATTGTTATGATAAACACTGTCCCATCTACGCAGAACTTTCCTCTTCCTATTGTTAACTCTGTTAGGAGCCAGGGGAGTGTGGCAGAGCTATGGAGGACCATTGACACCTCCTCCCTCATTCTCCACTCAGGTCTTATCACCACACAAGGTTTGGAGACATTAACAGTCAGGCTCTTAAAGATTTATAATGGACACATTTTAACAAGGGAAACAAAAATATTTTTTCTACATGTGTAAATTTAAAGCTTCTGCTCCTAAAAATGCAATTGAAATGGAAATGCATCTTACTCAACAGCTTGAGTTGGTTGGTTGGGTTTTTTTTGTTGTGGGCTTTTTTTTTTATTTTTGTGTTTTTTTGAGGATTGGGGGGGTGTTTTTGTTTCTTTGTGGGTTTTTTTTTGGTTGGTTGGTTTGGGGGTTTTTTGTTAAGTTTTTTTCCTCTTTATAAAATGGCTGTAGTAAAGGCACTTTTCAAAATCTACACTGTATCCTGTACATATGGGAAAGAAAAAATCATTCTAAGGTTCTAATTAGGTTGCTAATAATACAATCTTTGAGAATAATTAAAAAGTATCTTTCTGATGGTGACTATTTTTGAAGTGTAGCAACAAATCATATAGTTTGATAGTTTGCATGAACAACTAAATATCTCTGCCAAGTATCCAAAGCAAAGCTTTAACTACCTAAAAATAGAAGTTATGAGCATGAAGTAAATGGTAGCCTGAACTACTGCAGCTATGTCAAGAAAAATCACTGTGAACAGAGTCTTAATGATGTGCATTACATAGTTTGGGAAGAACATTTAAGTGTAAGAGGTGAGAGAGATCTACAGGCCTTTTTTTTCCCAGTAGACATTCCATACACTAGAACTTTGTACCTTGGCATGTATTTGTATTAGGTGACTTAGAGCTAACTTGAGCAACTAGCACATATGTGTATGCATTAATAGCTCAGGCAGGCTCATTAGCACTGTTAAATAAACACACTAGAGTTGTAAGACTGTTTTTAATCAATATGAACAGCAATTCTTAAAGGGGAACTACAGGTGCCTACAATTCAATTAGGGTTTTCATGCTAGATGCTACGAAGAAATAGGCATAAGTAAATGTGTGTTTATAACACTTTTCCCATTTTCTGATCAGTGCCGATAAACAAATATAGGTGGCAGGCGTTTCTGAAAGTTACTTATGGCCAGAATCAAAAAAATCATTAGCAACTAAAAGCAGCATCTCTAAACAGACAGTGCTGAGAACTCTCAATGAGCTTCTTGTTTAGGACCAACCACTGTATAGCAGGTCCCTCCTACCTTAAGTAAATCCACGTGTACTGAAGACCAAGCCTGAGCTCTCAAGTACTCAAAATCTGACAATGCCATTGTTAATGACTTCAGAGGACTAACAATCCTCACATTACTCCTCTATCTTCAGAGATTAACTCTTAATTTAGGAATTTATGTATCAATTTAAATAATTTAAAGATTCTCCTATGAGTGAATAGTAATCTTTTTCAAATACATATCAGTTTAGAATTTATGTTGAATTTTCATGTCAAACTTCAGGACAATTCCCTGAAATTATAAAAATAATGAATGCTTAATCTGTTATTTAAGATTCCAACATTCTGATTTTACTAGTATTCATACTTCTCTGTGAAATGTTACCAAGTATGAAAAATGTCCTCAATTAATGGTCTTCCTGTGCATTTCTTCAAATTTATCAGGTATTGACTAATTGAGGAGTGACACCTATGAGGATAATTAACAAACTGCATCTGAAATCAAGACACCACAAATACACAGCCCCTTCTGCATAGGCAATTGTGTTAATATCTAACTTAAAAAAAAAAAAAAAGCAACTAATATTGAAACCTACCAAATAATATGTAGATTTGGACAAGTACTGGGCAACTCAATTCACAACTGAATCCTAAAAGCCTGCTTGTCACAATTCACGGATAGCTGCTCTCTTAATATTTCTTGTGATTATTCAAACAAAGGAAGAGAATGAATCAGTTACCTTCCGCAGAAAGACCAGGCTCCTCCTCATAGCTATATCCTCAGTATTGGCTAACACCCCTTCCCATTCCACTTCTGTTTAGAATTATTTTTTTAACAGAAGTAGGAATTGGTTAACTTTATCTTAGATTGATGTCCATAAAGAAATACAGTAATGGATTATGGCAATTATCTTGTGATGGGGAACACAACTGAAATTTCAGATTGCTACATTTTTACACTGAGTAAATATAAAATATTTTAATATAGAAATATTTTTCATTCAAAAGCACAACATATAATTTCTCCAAATAAAAAGAGACCTAGTACCTTCAGAACCACAACAGGATAGGATGATTTGTGTATACATCAGTGAAGCAGGACCTATTCCAATTCACCTCCCAGTATAACAGCCACAACAAAGTCCCTATGTACCCAGTATTTTCAAGATACTTCCATTTTTTTCTATATTACAAACATACAAAAACAATATTTCATGAATAAACCGTCTAGTCTTTCATGTGTCAAGAAACTCTGCAGCCACCTTCATGAATGCAGCTGTTTTGTCACATTTTCTTTCAGCATACAGCTCGCAGACATTTAATTTCAACCAAATGGTAACTAGCACAAGTGGGAGTTCAGCAGCTCTAGGAGAAGCAGCAATTACGTTTATCACATCTCGGGACTCACTTCCCGCTTTTGAAATCCCTCTTCCTGTTTGTGCACATGAAGCTTTAATCTTTTTTCCACCACCTACACAGCAATTCTGCTGCTCAATGGGATTCCCACAGCTTTCAAGTGCTATATCACCATATTGACAATGATCATGCAGAAGGTCTAAACAGATTTGACTTCTGATGTACTTTTCCTTTTGGAAATTTTTACTAATGATGAGTGTGGTAACCTATATGAGCATGTTTTAAAAGCAAGGGCTGTTTCATCCAAATGGCAAGGATACAATATGGTGGATGAAAAATTCTCACAGAAAATCTGTGCACCTGCACTTAAGTCAGACAGTCTAATTTATTAAAAACTTCTAAAACTACAGAAAAACACACAGCAAACTACTCCCTCCTCCAACATGCATTCAGATGGAATTTTATTTTTGGTTACTCTAAGGTCCTTTGTTCAAGTTTCCTGCCTAGATTTCCCCTTTTTCCCGTGCCAAGGCAAGCAGTTAAAGTCAGGATGATCAGAAATAAACTTTAGAAGCAGATGTTACCACAGTTTGTTACACACTGGTAAACAGGGCAACTGTGTGTTTTCCTGACTTTATGCAGTTAAATCCTACTGGAATTAATCCTAGGTAGTCATAAACCAAAAAACTAAAGCAAAAATAAATTCATGAATATTGCCATTAACTCTTACACCTATAGATTTATGCTATAATTCCTAACCATCTTGCTTTAATAATTAGCTGTTGCAAAAGAATAATTTTAATGCAACATTAATTTTGTGCAATTAAAAGGCAAGAAAACAATTTCTTACAGCAGTTTTTATATGCTCCTGCAGCAGGCTATTTTAATAATTGCCCGCAATAGCAAGTATTTGTCACACTAATTAAAAAACCAGAATTTTGAAAACAGAAAAGTTGATCCATGATACTGATAAGTTGGGCTCTTCAGTTTCTGGAATAGAATGCACTAAATTGCACAGCTGCAAAATGTGTAAATTCAGGTTTCTAATTGCAAGTTTTTGTCTTACATAGGCTTAACCGTTCTACTGCATCTGTAAAATTTGAAAATATTTCAACTTTCATGATGCTCACCTGAATTTAAAGAGGTAACTCCAACAGGTACTGCCTCTGTTTTTTCTGTTAGACATGTTTGTGTAATTCCTCCCCAAAGATATGTGGTAGAAATTTTCAGTTTTCACATTTGTCATATTACATTTGCCTGAAAGAGCTATGGTTGGAATGGGAGAGCAGAAGGTTGCTTGCGTGCTGTACTCTTTTTCAAAATGAACCTTCTGGTGGTAGATGGCAATTGCTCCTTTTCAGACCCAGAATGGTCTGCACTTGAAATGATTGGACTGGAAAGCAAAAAAAGCAGAAAAACTCTTACCCTATAATGTCACAGTGAATAATGAGGTTAAGTTCATTTTCTATTTTAACTAACTAATATTTTCTGGTTTATTAAAAAAAAAAAAAAAAAAAAGAAAGAGAGAAAGGAAAATTTAAGATTAAAAACCTGGAGTGTATTTTCTATCACATGTGATTACAGGGGATGGGGTGGGGGCTGGAGGGGAAGGGCTATATAGAGTTATATAGTTCTGAGAATCATGTATTTCCCAGCAGACAGACTGCAGAACAGCCAGGGATGGGATGGGTTAGTAACACGTTCAGCTCCACAGGGAATAAACCTCATTTCTCTTGCCCACACCAAGTGTTTTGGCTACCTCTGTTACACCAGTATAAGTATTCTTGTGGATTAAAAATGAATTAGATAAGCTCAATGATCAGCATGCAAACTAATCCTCCTAACTTATTTAAAAAAATATTTTTTTGAAAAAGGATAAGCAAACTCATGAGACCTGCTGCAAAGCTAGATGGATGCTATTGTTGATGAAAAGAAAGGACTGAAATACATGGCTTGGGACATGACTACCTTTTGGGCAGTGACTTTTAAATTCATGTCAGAGGACCATGAAGCCACATCACTAAGTCTCTGGGGACAAAAACCTTAGTTTCAGTTCTTTTAATATAGGTGTTCTCTATGCTTCTTTCTACAGAAGGATTAAGTATTAATTACTATTCTAAACAGCTGCACTTGAACTCACTTAATGTCTCACCTAACTGAAAGAGAAGAATAATAAAGATTATTCTTTACTCTATTTATTCTTGGAGTGGAGTGAATCTCATCCATACTGTATCATTAAAAATGTTACTTGAAAATATACTTGAAAATGCAATTATTCAAGAAAGGTTTTTTATGATTTCAACAGAGCATGCTTGAGTCTGATTCCTAACAGTAGGTGGAATCTAAGTCTTTTGGAACCACAGGAAAAAAAAGTAATAAATTCCAAGTTATGTGCATGATCAGTATTGCACTTAGCCTGATCTGTAGGGAAGTCAGATAATTAGAAATTACTCCAAGTATTTGCAGATTATCTTCAACAGTTTGAAGTTATTCTCATACCATAAAATGCATTTTAGGATTACCGCAGAATAAGACAAAATATTTTGAATATGAAATTATTATAAAAAAATATGGGCTAGTGCTAAAAATGTAGGA
>JANHGN010006886.1:0-28972 GCA_024605025.1 Megaceryle maxima | reverse complement strand
GGGACGGCGGGACTGGGGACGGCGGGACTGGGGACTGGGGACGGCGGGACGGGGGACGGGGGGCGGGGGGCCGGGGGGAGGGGGGGCGGGGGGGGGGGGGCAGGGGGGCCCGAAAGGGTGGGGTGGGGGGGGCACTGAGGGCTGGAAAGGGACCTCAGAGAGCTGGGAGAAGCTGCTCGCCTGGGCAGTGTCTGATGGATCTCGCTGGTGGCTCAGAGTGAGGTTATGGTTGTGGGCTCTGCTGGGAGAGACATCCCTGAGCTGCAGCTGGAGCGGGGCTGGAAAGGGGCTCCAAGGGGAAACTGAAGTGCAAGGAACTGTGTCTGGTGAGCCTTGTCCTTGCCCGAGCACAGCTAGTTTGAGGGTTAGGATCGAGGGAAGGCTGCATTCCTATACACACGGGTACACAGACCATATGCAAGCCCATTTTTCATGTCAATCCCAAATATGGGCAGCAGAGCTGACTCTAGCCAAGAGTCTCCCAGTTGCACTGCCTGAAGCAGGGCCCTAAATAAGTCATGTCCCTGATGAGAGGTGGGTTTGGCCGCTGTAGCTGCAGCTGCCTTCTTGGGCTATTTTCGGCAGCCAGACCATGTCCGAGCACATGGAGCCTGCCCACCAGAGGGGCTGGGTGCAGAGCAGGCCGCGGCCAGGCAGGGGGTCCCCTCACCGCACTTCCCACCCCGCACGGGACTGATGCTTGAGCAGCGAGACCTCCAACGAACAGCAGCCTCCAGATGAGGGAAAGGAGCATGCAATGGGGTCCGGGCTGTGCAAAATACACACACTCAGCGTGGCCAAGAGGTGATCTGCTCGGCAACCCACCACAGGAGCCATGGCGTTTATTTCTGGGACTTCCTGTCACCACAGATCAAGTGGCAGAGTCTCTCAAAGTCACCCTGCAGCACAGCAGAAGAAGTGCAGGTCAGGGAAAAGGCAAGAAGGTCACTGTTCACTGTCAGTTTATGCAAAGGAAATACCTGAAGTGAGGCAGATTTAATCCATCTGGATTAATTCTTATTCTCTGTGTGTATCAACTGAAAGCAGCAACCTGTTTAGTGGGAAATAAACACTTCACAGGAGTTCAGAGGTGCTTCAGCAGCTCTGACGACTCAAAATTCCTGTTTTCACTTGGAGGTGATTTTTCAGCCCCTGCCCTTTGGTTTGCAAGCTAAATTCATCCCTCCCAAGACAGCGGCCAGGTCAGCCAGGGACAGGATCAAAGTAAAAATGTCAGCAAATCTGCTGACATCTCCACGTGCCAAAAGGTGCTTTTCATTTCACTACGTGGTCTGCAGTGAGCAAAGCACTTCCCAATGATTGACAGGAGTAAAAATCATTACACCAACAAAGAAATCAAATATTAAGGAGAACTCAATGGGTGCAGAGTATCTCCTGGCAGCGGCCTGGAGAGCAGTTATTGCTCAGGAGGTTGGAGGGAAAGTGCCTCATGCCACGTGCCCACTCTCGCTGCTGGCTGGCGAGTTCTGTGACGCCACAGCAGCGCGTGCACCCCGGCTGCCCGAAAGCCTGATGCCACTTTGCCCCGCGAGCTGGCACGGCCCCTGCTCCCCAGCCGACAGGTCGTGAACGTGCAAGGAAGGACAGTACTGGGACGCTCGTTTCAGAAACAAACTCGGTAGCCCCACGGGGAGCTGGTTTGGCTGCAGTCACCCTGGGCCTAGAGACACACCACCACAGTGTCTTCCTGCTCTTGCCTGCTTCTCACCACTGAGAATGGCCTTTGCTGTCAACGTGGTTTCAATTTTTACCCCTTTTTACAAAGGAACAGCAAAATGTGCAACACTGAGATTTCACCAACAGAGAAAAATACCTGAATGGAACCTGTTAACAACCCCCCCCAGCTACTGGCAGAGAAATCAAATCCAAGTTAGAGTCTCTCTAATGTTCTGGCTACACAAAGTGTTTTAGAGAAAACATCAATAATAAATCAGGGAGAAGAAGGATTTTAAAATTGACAACTGGCTCTAAAGAGGCAAAAGAGAAAGTCTGGGAATGACGAGACAATAAAAACAGAGTGGCAAATACAGGGCAGCTGAAGGGCAGAGAGAGTGTGGATCCCAGGGGTGGCGTTTGGCCAACAATCAGCCACCAGCCTCACCTGTGCTGCACCTGGGAGCAGTGCAGGGGGCCCAGTTGAGTGGAGCTGGGGGCCCAGTTAAGTGGAGCTGGATGCCAACAGGTAATGGTAACAGCACAGCCAAACCAGAGCAGGTTCTACAGCCTGCACCGCACAAACCGTGGCTTCCCCAGGCACCTTCCTGCTTGTTCCTCCCACGGATGCTTTACAGCTCCACTGCGCACCGCTCCAAGCTGCCCCTTTGGCGGGCAGCTGGAGACGCTCTGACAGGTGACAGGGGGAGAGAAGGACCCAAAGCAAGTTAAGGATGGTTGTTAATGGGACCCAGAGGGCCCAGCTATAGGAGCCCAAAGCCGTGAGAACATAATCGGCCAGGGCACAAGGGACTGGAAGCGATGAAATAACGAAGCATGAATGGAAGGCTCCGAGGTGCAGGCCAAAGGCTGGAGGCTGTTCCGCGGGGAGCAGGGACACGCGTGGGACGGCTGAAATACGTTATCCCCCCCTCCTCAGCTTCACGGCGACATCAACAAGCAGCAGCCACAGCACAGGAGAGCGGCCACCGGGCACCAGAACCCGGCACGCTGCGTTCCTCCGAGTCCGCCTCGCTCCGGCTGCAGGTTTCACACAAAACACGGGTTTTTTTCGCAGGATACAAATCGCCACGGGGACCGCCCAGGCTGGGGGCGATGGGGAGGGGAGGGCTCCGGATGCCCAGGGGAGGCCTCAAGTTGGGTGAGGGCTCAGGCTGACGCGGGGTGGCGAGTCCGGCGGAGAGGACGGGCCCCTGTGAGGGCGGCCGGCGGCGCCCCGCGGCCAGGCCGAGCTCCCCGCCCCAGGCCCCGGTATGACGGAGAGACGCGGCTGCCAGGTCCCGGCGGCCTGTACTCACCCAGAGCAGCAAGGAGGCGGCCGTCAGGACGAGCTGCGCTCCTCTCCGCCGCGCTCCAGGTCGCGGTGCTGCCGCCGGAGGCGTTAAGCGGAGCGACGCGCCCGGGCCCCGCTCTGCAGGCCAGAAGCCAGAACCGGGCGACGCGTCCTCATCGGGCTCCCGTAGGCGCTGCCAGGCCGGAGATGGCGCATCACGTGACCGCAGGAGGGCGGAAGGGGCTGGCTCGGGGCGGCTATGCTTGCTGAGGGCAGGCGCGCGCCCGCGCCCAGACCTGGACCGGAGCGGGGCCTGAGGGCGGTCCTGTGCCCGGGCCCTGCGCTCCTCAGCCCCAGGGCAGCTCGTCCGGGACCCGCCGGGAGGGACCTTTCCGCCCAGCGGCCCTCAGCGCCGCATCGCCAGGCAGCGCTCCGGAACCCCGCCCGGGATCCCGGGCACCCGGTTGGCCCTGCAGGGGAAGGGATTGGGACTCGGGTCCACCCTCAACTTCCACCGAGGCCGGTCCCTTCTTCACCCACCCCCCGGACACACACTTTTTTTTTTTTTTTTTCTTCTTTGTTTAATAGTATTCCACAGAGGTCGTGGGTGGGGAAGATCATCAGCACTGGAACAAGAAGGAAAAAAAACAAAACCCAAACCAACAAAACCAAACCAAACTCAAAACCATACCAAAACCAAAGGAAAAAACCCCAAACCTAAAAAGAAACCACACACACACACAAAATCCAAGATAAATGGATCTTTTATTTAGTCAAAATATTTTTATTTGGCTGTATTTAGCAGGTTTCACTTTCCCGCCCCCCGTCACTTGCTCCTCATTCTCCCGCGTTCATCCTCTCAGTACAAATCCTCTCAGTACAACAATTAACACCTCGCGCCTCATCAGCACTGCTGCTCCCGCAGCCTTCACAGACACCAGTGAACTCAGCCTTGCAACAATCGGTAGCAGTAGGTAAGTAAAATGGATCTGCAGCCAAGTCAAGATCAACAGCCAAGCGAAGATCAACTTGCTTTCAAGTTTTGCCGTCACTTCCAGTGTCCAGCTTGAGCCATGCTGGGCTTGATGGGCACGTGTCCCTGCAGCTGTCTCAACGCTTTTGAAAGAAAGACCGAGTTCCAGCACTCAAAATCTAAAGCTATGGCTGAAAAGTTTTCTATAGTAAGCTGTTGAAGGCCATGCAGAAAGCCAATGCTGGAATCCAGAACGGGGGACAAGGACGTTGCTGCCAGTTCTGTGCTTTGTAACTTACCTTTGGTCTTTCAAACCGCTCCCTCCTCCTTACACACCAACCCCCACTGACCACTTCCAGCAGACGTCAGCCTCGGGTGCCTAAACCCCCTGCCTTTCACGAGCACGTTTCACATGAGGGTGCCCACAATCACCCACCATGCACAGTACACCAAAGATGCCTTGGCCTTTGCGTGGCTGTCATGAAGCCACCATGGAAGAAAAAAAGCACTAAAAATGCCTTTGGGTGGCTGTTGTGAGCCTCTTAGTGGCTGACCTGAGCCTTCAGGGGAAAAAAAAGCACCAAAACCATCTTTTGGTGGCTGTCACGAGCCTTCACGGAAGAAAAAAAGCTTAAAAAATGCCTCTGGGTGGCTGTCGTGAGCCTTTGGGCAAAACCAAAAAGCACCACAACCCCCAACAACCGAACACGCAGCGGGTGTGGGTTTCCTGTTCTGAGTATTTAAAGCAAACTTCAGAGTTTATGGAAAAAAACCCCCACCTAATAAGTGATTTCTTTTAAGGAAAACCTCCTCAAGCCCAAACCCTGTTCCAGCAGAGGACAGTTGAGGTGACACCAATACCTGCTTCTCAGTAGTGCAGCTGCAGAGACTCCTCACCAAAACCCGCCCATCCCAACGGTACCAGAAATCCTGTGATTCCTCAAGCAAACAAGGACTTCCCTGTGTCCATTCGGTTCGTGCCAGTGGCACCTTCACAGCAGCTCCGCCAGAAGACACTGGCGTGGACACGGATGAGCCTTTCTCTGGGTTAGGTTAACACTGAGAATTCAAGCAGTCAGACAAACACCAGGCGAGTAGTTTAACAAACAAGCTAAAATGTCACTGGCTTGGAAAAAAAAAACACCTGCCGAAATGCGAAATCTTGGTTCTCTGGATGAATTGCTGGGCACTACGTTTCGAGTGCTGCACATACAGAGCTCTTCAGGTGAATTAGGCTGCTTCTAGAACACTAAATAGTGGAATTCTGATAGACTGTGCAAGTATTAAAAAATATTAACATCTTAAACCTTTTAAAATTACAACTTTAAATAGCCTTGCAAGTGCAATGTTATAAATAAAAAAAAAAACAAACAAACCAACGACAAAACAAAACACGTCAGAGCTACAATTTTATGTAAGTTGTATGAGTAAATGAAAGTGCTTTTCAAGTATTTATGTCAATTTACAGTTGGATTCTCTCGGCCAAGTCAGCGCTTAGATGGTGCAACTCAAATATCTGTTGTCTTTAAGAATTTTGGCTGCGTACATTTAACTGGATGGAATAAATGCTTTCGCTGGCAGAGATGCGTTGATTGCTATTTAAATACAGGCTATTGTTTGTGATAAATATTTAAATATGAGAGTATTACAAAATGCAAATGTCATACTTTTTGTTATCTGTTAACAGCAGAAAAGAAAGCGATGGCATCCCAGTGGCCGCATGGAAACCTGGCAGTACTGTGGGAGTCCTTGAGCCCGCACACGCTGACTGGAAATTCCATCCAAACCCACAATTCCCATCTGGTAGCTCGGAGGCCAAGACCACCTTTGGAAGCCTGGAAAAGATCTCATGCTGTGCATGTCATGAGCCATGGGATCTGATGCAGACTGCCCAGCGCTTTCCGCCAGCCGGCCCCCAGCCACAGCGGCTCGTGCGTGGCGCCGTGGTGCTGGCTGCCCGGGTGTGGGCAGCTCCCGCCCAGTTACTTGGGAGCCGTCACTGCTGCGCTGATGCAAAAACCCTTGTGTTCCTGTTTGCCAGCCAGAGGAAGGGTGAGGTTAAGTGGGGAGATACTTGTTTATTAGACAAGAAAACCAAAAACAAAACAACCCTAAATGAATCATTATGTATTTAAAAGTGCACTGAAAATACTGCTTACTGAACCCTATCTCTCCTAAGTGCCAGGTTTTCCTCTGAAATTCTATCCGCTTTGAACACTGAACGTACGTAAGCTGATAGTAGAGCACGTAGTTTGCCTTGCGGCCCGGAAAGCGTGCAACACGAGGTGGTGTTAACGTCTCTCACTGCAGCGGTGGCAGTGCCGCGGTTTCACGGTGAAGATGCAGCCAGGACACGACAGGGTCTGGCAGAGGCCCTGCAGGCTGCCCCTTGCCAGCTCTCTCTAACAAAGTGCTCTGTCATCTGCCCAAGACGAAAGCCAATCCACCGCCCTACCTCACCGCAGTGCTGCTCCGGCCGCTTATTGTGCTCCTTCCAGATGCGGTCGGACTTGAATAAATTATAGCTCTTCAGAGTTAGGCAATTCTTTGTGACAAAAGCAGAGTTTCTTGTTCCATCCAGAGTGGCCGCTGGTTAGACTGGTCTCTTCATGCAGACCTGACAGCGGCTGATGATATTTTCTAGTTCTCCTGCTTTCAAAGTCTGTGGCAAAGGTCTCCTGCAAGAAAGGAAACAAACATTTACTTTTTTTTTTTTTAAAAAACCCAGGGAGAGACAGTGGAGCTTTGGAAATGGCATTCCTGATGCCACCACTGGCATCCTTGGACTCCCCTAAGGCACCCCTGGGCTCAAGGACAGCCCCGTGTGTAGCATTAGGGGTGTCTAAGCTGAGGGGAGTCGCCAGGGGAGCCCCGCTGTGGACCGTTGCTGTCCCATTGGGTTCGCGCTGGTTCTGGGCACGGGGTAGGGCAGTTTACCTGAACATCCTGCTTGGATTCAGTGATGCCAGCCAGAAGCTGTAGGAATTTGAGTAGTAGTTGCATGTCCCCCTGCCGTGGCACTCAATAAATGGGATGGCTCGAAATTCTTCCAAACAAGATCCAGGAGATGCCAGCGCTTGGCCAGAAGCTTCCGAGCCAGCGCTCGTGTACTGTAACCCCCAACACATGTTTTATCAGAACTTGGCCATCAGCTTTTAGTAAACTGCAGGCAAAAAACCCCACCAACCCACTTTCTAAAACATACCATGGGTTCTGTGGCATGGCTCGGACAAAACAAAACGAAGGCAGACGAGTTTAATAAAACGTATAATGAAACACAAAAGCCTTATGAAAATTCAAGCACAGTTTATGGCAGCTCATCTGTCCCCGCAAAGGCTTTTTTCTGCTCCATGGAAAGGCACGGGACTGTAACCAGTACAAAGACTAGAAAGCAGTTGGGTTCTGTCCAGTTGAGGACTACAGTAACCAAATTACCAACAGGCCAAATCCCCTGTCCTGTGTGTGTTGGTTTGTTTTGTTGCATTAATTGCTTCTCCATGCATGAAGAGCAGAGAAGGCGCTTTCCTTCTCCAACACTGGCAAAAGCTTCTAGAAACAGCCCTAAAATAATCTATGATGGTAGAAAACTGGCTAGAAAAAAAACACTTAAATTTGCTGCTGATGGAAACAAGCAAGTGATTTTAAACAGATGACAAGAAGTCTTTCATTCTTTCCCAAGATGATGATGATGACAATTATCACCACTTAGGGCCGAATCTCAGGAGAGAGAACAAATTTCACACTCAACCTAGGAGGACCTGACATCAGGCAGAAAAGTGGGGTTTTAATTCTGTCTTTCCCCATCGTTTGCTGCCATCCCTATGACATGCCACAGGCATGGCTAAGAAACCTGAAGTGCTCTGTCCCCTGGTACAGATACGCCCCCATGCCCATCATCAGTTCTCACTTGGCGGTCCCCTGACGAACTTCCCTTGCTCCTATCTCGTTATGGCATCACCACTGCTGAGGCTCTTTTGCAGACAGTGTTCTGCAGTTGTCTGGATTTTTAACATTCTGTGGAGCTCAGCCCCAAGATCTGATTGATAACAGAAATGCCTGGCATGGAAGTGGGTCAGTTATTTCCATGTGTTTGTGTTCAGGACCACTCCCCAAACCCACTCCCTCGATCTTAGCCTGACACATGAAAACAGGAGCTTGCTGTCATTTTTGTCAGACTAAAATCCCCATCGTTCCCCTTTCATCTTTCCCTCGTTTCCCCCTGCCACCTGCTTTTGAGGAGAGATCAGAATAGTTGTTCCTACACTGTTGGCATTGAGTAAGAGTTAACGGAATCATCACCTACTTCTTGGCAAAGGAGTAGAAAAAGAATTTAACCATTCTTAAGAAACAAGTGGTTTGTGAAAGTGAAAGTGGGAGGACATAAAATTAGCAATTCAAATCTTTATATCCTTACCATAATGAAAGAAAAACCCTTCCAGAGAGACATCCAGCCGTCTGGACATGCCGGGACCGCGGCCGTCTGGCTATGAACCGCTATGACCATGGCAGCTCCCTCGCACACGACGCACCTGCGAGAAGAGATGCACATGTGTCTGGCGCAGACCGTGGGGAAAGGTGAAAGTTGATGAAAAATGGTGTCTCCCAGGGGCAGCAGCTACCTAGTGGCTGGGCTTACTGTCAGTGTTACAATTCACCCGGGGTTCTCTCTGTTTAGTGAGCAGATAAGTCCACTCAAGGTAAGCCAACACCTCGCTGGGTAATTGCTCTGCAGTCTCTACTAGTAACACAAAGAATGGTTTAAGATGTGAATTAGTCCCAGAACACCTCAGCTTCCTAGTTTTGCCTTTACTGAAGTAGCCAGCTATATTTGACCTTCATGTGCTTGCTATTTTATCTTGTTACAGTTTAGGTCTGACTTCTGTACCTTTATTTGCTAGGACTAGAAAAAGTAATCTTTATTTCCTAGATGAAGAAACTGCAAAGCTGAGCTACTAGACGGCAACAGCCGGGTAGGACAAGCTAGAAGACAGCATGCTGAGTTTGCCTGCCTATCCTGAGCCATCTTCTCAGGTTGGCTGCGCAGATGAAGCCCTGCGGTGGGACCCCAGCTTTCATCTAACTTTTCTTAGAGCACCATCAAATGTCTGATGTCTTCAGGGGAGTAATCAAAACCCAGATGGTTAAAACCAGTGCTTGTGCTGGCTGAGATGGGCAGATCTTTGCCTAATGTTTGCCGTTCAAAATGATTTATGATTTCTTTGTGGTTTTGGGATGGAAGAGCTAAAATTCTTAAACTCTTACCTGCTTATATGGGGCTCCAGTGCCCTGCCGGAAATGGGTGCCATGTCTGCTGGGATCACTGCTGCAGCTGACAGCCAGTACGAATAGTCATTGCGAGAAGCAAAGCTACAAACATTGTTGGTGCTACAGAACAAGAATGGCATGGTGGTGAATCTCTGCAAGCAGCTACCAGCTGTTCCTAAAAGACAAAAGAGGAGAGGGTTGTGACAGACAGGAGATGATATTTAGTGCACTGAACAGGACAGACACATGATGGCAACCCATCTACTATACAGAGAATTAACCTGGTCGGTAACTGTCAGGAGGGAAGTGCCTGTACAGTGGAATTATCTGAAAACAAGATGATGATGTTATATATAATATGTATAGAAAAAAATAAGGGCTAAGACCAAAATCTGTTAAAATACCATCTTCTTGAACAGTATCGGTCCTTGACGCAGCGGCAGGGATTCAGCTGCTTAAACGAAAGCTTCGTTTAAGTCCCGTGCAGATGTTGTGAACATTTATTCCAGACATCTATCCATAAGTAACTGAATTCCTCTGCAAAAGTGTCTGGGATAGGACAAAGAACTTGGGAGTGCAGGAGAGAAAGATGTATTTAGAATCACAGAATATGTTTTAGGTTGGAAGGGACCTCTAGAGGTCATCTGGTCCAACCTCCCTCCACAAGCAGGGAGATCACACCACGACTCCTGACTTGGCTCAGAGATGCAGAGCACTCTGGAGGCTGATGGTTGAAACCAAAGCTCGTCTTGGACACTTACTGGGAGTTTGGTTTCTCACAACTTAGCGTTACTGGACTCTAAAGGAAATGATGTGAAAGTTTTTGCAGATACAGTACCGAGATCTTGTCCGTGGGCTCGTTCGTTGCCCTGTACGAAAAGCAGTGAATAGCCGAAGTAGATCTGCAAAGTCCCATGTGGGCAGGAAGGAATCTTTGTTGACTGACTGTGCCGGGTAAAGATAAAACCTCTTCTTGTTGGACCAGCAGTGGTAGCACCCGGTGATCCAGGTAACCCCTGCAGACCTGGAAAGCCAATCAGTCCAGGGTGTCCTGCGGAGGGCAGAGCAGTATGGCTGCAATTATTATAATACTGTTTGAATTTTTGTTTCATTTAGTGGAACCACTTGAACAACAACAAAATTATCAAAAAGAAGATGCAACATGAAAACTGACAGGAAGTTGTTTCTAGATGCATGAAGTCCTTCAGGCCTAGCTCAGGTAGCTGTACAGTGCATACTTTCATGGAATATTGGAAAGAACCGTGGCCATTTTTAGGGGAAAAAAAAAAAAAAAAAGTTGTAAAATCAATTCATTTTATATTGGCTAAATAAATTTTCTATTTTATGACATCTATTTTGATGTCATAAAAAAGCACAGTGATGCCTAGGGATCTCAAGTGGGCAAATAAATGTGACTGACAGCAGAGGAGCATGGTCGAGGCATGTTTCTGTTAATTATTATTTCAGTTGTGAACGTGCATCTGCTAAAAGCTAAGAATGTGCTTACACCTGCTTGTGGCTCTAAAGCTACTGTAAGAGTTGAAGAACCTCAAGAGATGCAAGAGGAAGGATTTACAAAACTCAGGAATACAGTTTATCTGTAAATTCAGTAGGAGCAGTCAAGGAGAGATGTCTGCTCTCCTGTACCTCTCGGTCCTGGAAATCCCCTGTCTCCCTTTGGACCAGGCAGTCCTGGTTGACCTGGATGACCGAAACTTCCTGGTAGCCCTTTTACTCCTTTAGGTCCTAAATTGTAATCAGAAAAACAAAACCAGAATCATATAGCAGAAGTTATTCCAGATGTAACTGTTAATGAATGAAGTTAAAATCCCCACATGAATGTCGGTGTGTTACCATAAAACCATCAACGTGAATCTGCCGAGTTTTGTGACTGTAGCTTCACTGTCACCATGTTTCCTAGAACACCTGCAGTACCCCTGTTGTGTGTGGTAATTTCCTCCCCAGAATGACAAACATCCCAAGCATGGTTCTGGCTCTATGAAATGGGTGAATGTTTCGATCCAAGTTTACTTTTTATTCCATTCTTTTGCTTAGGCTTTGCTGGAGGAGAGACTTGCTCACTGACTGTGCGTGCAGAGGGCAGATGGAATGGGACCGGTGATAAACACAAGGTTGTTAACAAGGTACAAAGAGCTGGTTTGAAATCTGGAGAGGTATTTGTAACCTCAATCTTCCATGCAGAAGCATGTTTTTCCACAGCCAACCAAAATGTTCCACTGGCAGCACGTGCAAATGTGTACAGAGAGAAAAATAGAGACCACCTTGTAGTCCAGGAATCCCTTGACTTCCTTGATCGCCTGGTGTTCCTGGGATTCCTGGCACTCCAGGAGGACCCTTGCTTCCTGGGACAGAGAACATTCTCCCAGGGACTCCAGGTGGACCTAGCAGCAAAAATACAATGAAGAGCTATTGTTTTATATTAAAGGAAAGCAAACAAACTACAATCCAAACCAATCAACCTAAGTCAGCTGGTATTAGAATGAGAAGGGTTGGTTACCGTGCTGGCCCTTTGGTCCCCTTGGCCCTTCTGGACCTTGTGGTCCAGGAGGTCCTCGAATACCCTTTTCTCCTAAAAGAGAAGATTGAAAGATTGAAGTTCCATCTGTCTGGTATAAAATGTCAAGACAACTGTCAACATCTCAGAGACTTATTTAAGAGTCCTGCATGATCCACACAACCTTCTGAAGAGCAATACAACCTTGAAATGCAAAAGTGGACTTCCGCATCTCTGCTGTCCCTCTGTAATCTACAGGCCAAGAGCACTCGCTTGATAAGAAGTTTCCACGCCTAGCTTCATATAATGCCTGGTCCCACAATCCCAGCTTAAAATCTCAACTCTAGACTACGTTTTTTTAATCTTCTGTGTTTTCATCATTGAGTTTGCAGCCTTGAGCACTGCAGCATTGAGTGCTGCTTTCACTGGTGCTGCCCAGTTCAGCTCCCTTTAAACCCTACCCAGCAGTTATGCTGGTGGCATTTGGGAGCTTTGCATAGTTTCTCAAGTGTTTGAAATTTTCACTGTGCATAGTATGAGGTTACATTCAGATTACTCTCCACAACTCTGCTGAAAAAAAAAAAAAAGAATGAAAATGTATTTTTATCATCAAGTCAGGAGATTTGACTGTCTATGTCATGAAATGAAAGCTTTTTCCTTAAAAAAAGTACAGTAATTTTCAAATTAAAAAAATGAATACCTTTTACACCTGGGAATCCAAGAAATCCAGGGTCCCCTCCAGCCCCAGGATAACCTGATCGACCTTCTATTCCCTGCAAGTCAGAGGACCGCAGCAGTTAGCAGGTTATTGTTTATTGTAATAAACAGTGGAGATCAAATGCTTTAATTGTTCAGAATACTCAAAGCATTATGTTCACAGAATATGCTACAACTAGAAGTATCTGTGAGCATGGTAGAAATAGTTATATCGTCGTTCATATTACTCTAATGGCCAAGGAAAAGACATGCCAGAAATTCTCAGTAATTTCTTTTTGGTCCACTTAAGTCCATATAAAAGTACTTTTCATATCCATTTTAGTATCTTTTCTCTACTACAAGATTTTTTGGGGAGGATGGCTGAGGTTTTTTTTTAATTTGTTTTGTTGTTTGTTTGTTGTTTTCTTTAAATTGCCCTGGGTGTTACTTTCATGCTAAGAGCAAATAAACAATGGAGTAAGAAACAAGCAATATTCCTTTCACTGACTTTTGGACCGGGAGGACCCGTGTCGCCGGCTGGGCCTGTTGGCCCTGGTATGCCATCTGCTCCTCTGTCACCTTTGCTGCCTTTCATGCTGGGAGTGGAAATACCGGGTGGCCCTGGAAAGCCTGGAGCACCTGCACAGAAACACTAGTGAGTAAAGGCTCCTGCCAACAGCTCTTCACATATATCACACATCGTGCAGGACAGCGTGCAGCGGCTCCTTAACGGTTCTACTCATTTTCACCACCTCAGTGATTCCTAAGGAAATACACCTGGATTTTTTTTTTTTTTTTTTTTTTTTTTTTTTTTTTTTTGGTGTAACTATGCCTGTAATCACAGAATCAGGCTGGAAAAGAACTGCAGAACTTGGTGTTACTGCCATTTCCATCACGCTGCATAAACCATGGCAGTGTTTGCACACTGTGTTGTCACAGCTGTCACAGGGGTAACACTACACTAACTGGGAAAGCAACTACCTGTTTAATTATGAGGCTCTCCTGGGGGAAGTCCCCTTTCAACTCTCAGTTCTGGACAGGCTGAATTCTGTTTTCTGTT
Source organism: Megaceryle maxima (assembly GCA_024605025.1). Taxonomy (NCBI): domain Eukaryota; kingdom Metazoa; phylum Chordata; class Aves; order Coraciiformes; family Cerylidae; genus Megaceryle; species Megaceryle maxima. The sequence continues at coordinate 15,495 of JANHGN010006886.1, read as the reverse complement.
ATCATTTCAGAGAAATAAGGAGTTACACCAACACACCTGGTCTTCCCTCTGTGCCAGCAATGCCTCTGTTCCCCTTCTGGCCAGTAACTGCCATGCCTGTTGCACCTTGAAATCCAGGTAACCCCACCAGGCCAGGAGGTCCGATGGGTCCTTGATCACCTTGATGACCCTTCATACCTGGTGGCCCTGGAAAACCAGGCAGTCCCATGTCCCCTTTGATTCCTGCAAAGTGTAAGCATTAGACCTGGGAGATGTGACCACACAGAGCAGGTACATTTACTATACCCAAAGGTGGAATTTAGCTTTTGCTTTCAGTATGAAGCCCCCAGAGCCACCTTGCTACTGTGAAACAAAACAGTTGTGAGAAGAGAGGACTCGCTTCAGGGTAGTGCACACACCACTCCCTCTTCTTTTATAATCTTTTTTTTTTTTTTTTAATCATTTCATTTCTTTTAAAAACTCCATTCCAGAGATTGCTCATACAAAGGAACAGACTCGAGAGGAGGGTAGAAAGACCAGAGCAGAGAATATTTCTTGATGCAAAAGCAGAAGAAATCTTTGAACAGCAGAAGAGAAGCTTATTTGAACAGCAAGAAGTGGCAATTCCTTTTAAACTAAATTGCAGTTAAAAGCATCAATGAGTAAAACAAAATAGGAGACTACTCCAGAAGGACGTTGTTCTAAGGTAGATCATAGAGTGCATGATATGGAAGCTATGAAGAAAGGTTTATCTTTCTTTTTTTTTGAAGTAAAGCAAATCAATGGATTTCTACCAGTACTAGAAATACAATGCAAACCCTCAAAAATGGCAAGAGTCCCCCTCAGTCAACTGTTCAATCTAAAAGGAAATTGATAAAATTAAAATGCAATGGCTGCAGTTTTCTTACAGTATGCTCAGTATTCATCAGCCTCTGTTTTCATTAGAACATACTGTGTTAATCAAACTATGTTATCAAAACACAGTTTCAAAGGCACAGAAATCAGCTGCTTTATTTCACTTTCACAGCAGTTTTAATTTTACCAACTAGAACTGTTGGCATTTCCTACATAGCAACAAATCATGGATCAGAAGCACAGAATCACTCCTGATTTCCCCTGGCACTCTCAGTGCCATATCAAGAATCCAAAAGCAGGAAGGGACTTAAAAGATGAAGATGATGATTCCAGTATTTAAAAATTAAGATTTTCTTTCTGAAGACAACTCACCTCTATCACCAGGAACACCCTGACGGCCAGGGATTCCTCTTCCTGGTGCTCCTAGAAAACACGAGGTCACGTCATACTCAAAGTCATGAATAATTGTTAGTTGTCTAATATTTTATACATTTATTCAGAGTTGACTGCATTAAAATGTTGATTTTAGTTATATGTAAAATATCATTTATTATTTCCGTTTCTTCTCTACAAAAAGACTAATTCTGTAAGTTTTCTTTACAGTAGGAACTGATATTGATCAATCATATTTGAGGCACATTCTACAATAATAAGCTTTGTCTTTTTTTCAGAGAGAAAAAAAAAACCAAAGAAGTATCTGCATTTAAGTTAGTTGCTAGGAAAAATAGAAGAAGAAATGTAAATACCTAAAAAATGAAACCTCTTGACAGCGAACTTTAATGTGAAAAAAGCTGACTAAATACTAGGAATACCTTCTCAGTATCCTCTTTATACTAACAAGCAAAGGAACATTTTCACTGTAAAATACAAACCCACTTTCTGTCAGAATTCAATGGAGACTGAATCTAGCTGTGGAAGTTGATGACATCAGGAGTGATGTTTAAATTAAAGGTTTTACAACCCAAGGGCCAGATCATGGAAGCTTTCACTGTTCATTAAATTAAACACTGTGATTCCTTTTTGTCCTATTTCCATGTAAGAGAGGAGACCCCTTTAAAAAGATTTTGGTTCTTTTCATCTCTTTGAGACTAAACATGTAAGAACTGTTAACAGCAATATTTTGGCTTTTGCAGACATTAATGTTTTTAGGTGACATTATGATAAATCCCATGTTATCATAATGCGATATATGACAGCATGTCCAACAATTACATAGAAAAACCTGTGAACTAAAAAAGTGAAAAACCTTCCACTTCTAAACTTATCTTTGGCTACGCAGAGGCTCATTATTAATCCTTGTCAGTTTAACCAGGGAAAAACACAGCTGTAAAACAGAATGAAACGTTTCCCTGTGTTACCTGGTTCTCCTTTTCCTCCCAGGGCACCAGGCATACCGTCCTGACCTTGATTTCCTCTTTCACCAACAAGTCCACTTCTTCCAGGGGCTCCAAGGGCACCTGGGAATTAAAAAGGACTACAATATCAATTTCACTTCTATTATTTAGCATGTCCCCCTTGATTAAAATGTAATTCCTTGGGCTGCTTCAAAGATAGCTGCAACTGTCTTGATATATAAACATTTGTAAAGAGCAGCATATAATTTTTATTGTGCTCACTGGACTTCAATGGATTTAACACTCCCACTATTTTCACAGGCAATAAACCTCCTGTCTTTCAAAGACTTTTTTGGACCCTGCCTTTGGTTTAACCCATGCTGGTGGGAAGCCCCACAGGCAGCGTGGTTTCTCCTCCTGGCTTTATCACAAATACAGATTCTGATCTTTGCAAACTCTGCCGCAAGTCAGCGCAAGTTCACTAAACTCTACAAAGCCCCAAGGTGGTAATTTTGATGAGGATTTCTGAATGTGAGAGCGTTCAGTGCTCTTTCTGAGGACACTCACTTTACTAACGTCTGCATTGTGTACCTCTCTGTTGCTGAGTAGTTACATGCTCTGCCTTAGGTATATTCTGAACGGTTTGATCTTTTCTGATTCTTTAACAACTACAACTCTGTCCCCTCTTTCCACTCTAATTCATTTTCTTCTTCTCCTTATCTATCTACACCTTAGTTTATTATTCTCTTTCAGGAGGTAGAACGAGCCTTCTTACAATTGTGTGGATTTTGTATCTTGAGACCTCACGACAACAGAAAAAAAAAAAGGCTAAACAAAATTACTATCTCTTGCCTCAGCTGAGCTGATAACATTGAAAACAGGCTGTTAAAGACCTGAGCTGGGACCAGAGATGGTAAACAAAGCCTCAAACTACATCAACAGACTGCAACCACATGAGTTACATACTAAAAAGTTCAGGAGAACAACAGCTGCCTCCTTATGAAGGGCAAAAGCAAAGAGGGGCAGTGGTTTGGGAGAGATGCTCTGTACCATACCAGGAGGGCCTCGAATGCCCTGTTGTCCTGGGTGGCCCTGCTGTCCTTTAACACCAGTATCTCCAGGAGGTCCAAGATCCCCTGTAAGAAGAAAGAGTGTGGGAGAGGAGAAGAGGCATTATCAGCAGGTCCAGAATCAGTCTGGGAACTGTGCTATCATTTCTGCGTTGGAGAGCTGCGAGAGTCCTCCAGCTGACCTAAGGTCTCTGGGCTGCACTGACTACAAAGAAGCTGTTTTACAGCAGATGGATATAAACATGCCACCCCACTGGCACCTTCTGTACTTTACTGAGAAATTATCTTCTTCTAGAAGCATATCAACATCTCACCAGGCCTTCACAACAAAACACACCTGGGATTCCTGCACCTCCACTGTCCCCTCTCATCCCATGTACTCCCGGTACTCCCGTGTGTCCTGGATGACCTTGGGATCCTTTTTCTCCTTTGCTGCCCAAAAGTCCTGGGGGGCCTGGATCTCCCTGAGAAACAGCAGGTTGTACAGAAAGAGGAGAAGAATCCCAGGGCATTAAATGCATGACATCCCATATTTGACCAACAGAAAAGGCACATGTGATTTGTAAGGTTAACTAAGTGTAATCATGGTTCATTATCACTTTCAGACAAAAATCACAGCTGACTAATACGAAATCTTCTCAGAATACCACCGGTTCTTTAGACACAGCTAAGAAAAAAAGATCTTTCTTTAATCTGTACAAAGCAACTTCAGACTTTAGGTGCTTTCAGCAGGACACAGGCTTCCCTTCCCTTTTATTCTAACAGCTCTTGTTTCAATCCAAACACATGCGCCTTACACAACATGCAGCTATACAACATACTGAAATGCTTATTTTCCCCTGACTTTCACAACACTAATCTCATGGTGGCTACCCAGCTAATACAGAAAATAAACAGGTTACTTAGAGAGATTACAGAAGTTATAATACAGCTTACAGACTCATAATGCATAGAATACAGTTTACAGCCTCAACCACATACTTCAGATAATCACGTACGCAAAAAGACTCCCAGTTGTCCAACAACCAGAGTATGTGGAGTAAAACTGTGTCCAATCAACCTAAATTAAAAATACTGGGGTTTTTTCTTAGCAATACACTTTACTGACCATAATATGTATTGAGTTACAGTGTATATATATATTACAATGCATATGGCTAAGAAAAAAACCCAGTTCATCTTGCATAATGCTATTACTAGACTGTCAAAAACCAACAGTACAATTTTAGGTTACAAATCTTGCACATTTGCTAAGATCTTTCTGCTGCTGGCTTTTTAAGTGCAAGTCCCTGTTCATAATGGATGAGCAACTTTTACGCAAAGTTATTTCCTGGATCTTTCATCTTTACAGTAAGAACTTACTGCACCAAGAGAAAAATCAAATAGAATGTACTCAAATTTCTCCTCCGTCATGACACAATAGAATTGTCCTATTTCTTATCACTAACAAATCATCTACTTCTGCAAACTCTGCAGCTCTGGCTGACACACTGTTCTGTTTCTATAGCCAAGGGCTCTGCTTATTGACTAATATGACAATGTTTCCATTGACTTTGTACCTTTGGACCTGGTTCTCCTGGAGGCCCAGCAGATGGGTACCCAGGATCTCCTTTGTCACCTGGAAAGCCACCATAGCCTGGTGGACCAGGGTCACCTGATGGTCCTGGAAAGCCTGGAGATCCTTTCTGTCCTTTTGGACCTGGGAAAACAGAGATACCGATGCCATTCTTAAAAGGATCATAACCATGTACCACTCCTCCCAGCCTGTGAACTACTGTTCGTATATTCAGATATTCATTCTTCAAGTAACTCACAGAGCCAGTCATTTTATTTCTAAACACATTAAAAAGAGGTTCTTACACCTAACAATATATAAATTAAGGAAGTTTTATTTCACTTAGAGAGAGGGAGAACTGCGTTCTGCAGGTCAAGCAAATGCTGGGGTGGTGAGGAGTCTACAGGTACTGCAAAGAATAAATCCCGGTCTAAATCTCTCTTATGAGGAAAGGCTGAGAGCCCTGGGGCTGTTTAGCCTGGAGGAGTGAAGCCTGAGAGGGGAGCTTATGAATGTTCACAAATGTCTGCAGGGTGGGGGTCAAGCAGAAGGGGCCAGGCTCTCTTCAGTGGTGCCCCGTGACAGGACAAGAGGTGATGGTAGCAAGGGGAAACACGGGAAGCTCCACCTCAACATGAGGAAAAACATCTTTACTCATGAGACAGAGCCTGGACCAGGCTGACCAGAGAGGCTGTGGAGTCTCCTTCTCTGGAGACTTTCAAGCCCCACCTGGATCTGTTCCTGTGTGGGCTGCCCTGGGTGACTCTGCTCTGGCAGAGGGGTTGGAGTCCCTGATCTCCAGAGGTCCCTTCCAACCCCCACCGTTCTAGGATTCTAAGATTCTAAATATCGTGTAGTGCACTGACAGCATCAGCTCAGATCTGTGCAAATGCTTCTCTAGAGCTCTAAGAATTTGTAATATGGCTTGCCAGAAAAATGACCTGGAATTCCCATGTCCCCTTTGTTTCCTGGTGCACCTGGAAATCCTTGTCCTCCTGGAAGCCCTGGAAGACCCATAAATCCTTTGACACCTGCAAGATAAGAAGTAAGCATCATCTGCACACGTTTGCTTTAGATACTGGCCAGCAGAGCTTTCAGGAACACAGAATCCCCTGCTGCACACCCTGGCAAGGTATCTATTGTTTTATAATTCAACATGGAGTCTCTTGCCCCAGACATGGATAAAATTATCACTGTTGTTGTCAGAAGGTCAAGGAAATAATGAGCACTGTACTCATTGACATGAAAACAATGGTTTGTGACCACAGCAATGTTCAACACACACATTCCATACCTGGTAGACCAGGTATTCCTTCAGACCCATCATGACCTGGGGGACCTTGCACACCAGCATCTCCTTTTTCTCCCCTCAGACCTGTTCTTCCTTGAACTCCTAAACCAAAGTTTCATTTTACAAAAAAATTACAAAACAACATCTTAGAATATAAGTATTTATGTAAAGTTTAAAGTTTTGTAACTAACTCTGAAAAACTAATGAAGCAGAAGTGAGGCAGAGGATTTTCACTCTGTGAGGACACATATAAGCAAGACACAAGCTCACAGTAAATGCCTTCTCTATTTTCACATACAGAGGCAAAAGGAAGCTTCTGAAAGCTTCCAGAGGAAAAGGTCTACACAAAAAGCCAGATAGCACTCGTGAAGCATGTCCAACACATACACAGAGAGTCATTATTAATGCTGCAACAAAAGAATTCTTCTGAGCAGACTCAGTTTCTTTGCAATCCAGCAGCTACTGCTCCCATTTCTGTGCTCACAGGTTACTAAACATGCAAACCCATGAATGCACAGCAGATATGGCCTCCTAGATCTACTGACACATTATTACTGCTTTGACATTACAGCAAGAGGTTTAAGGAATGTGGACTTGTTACAATGGAAATAATTTATGTCCATTTATTTCCATGGTTTAGAGTCCAGAGGAACTGCAACAGATGAGAACCCTGAGCAGTTTTTTGTGACAGAATAATGAGTGCATGTACCTTTTAAGCCTCGTTCGCCTTTACTCCCAATATCAACCAAGGTCTCAGATGGTCCAGGAAAACCTTTATCACCTGGTTCACCTTTTGCTCCAGGAAACCCTTTTCTTCCCTTTAGTCCTGGGAAGCCAGGAGAACCTGCAATAAAATATAACGAAATTCCCTGAAGAAAGCTGGATGGATGATAACATAAAGGAAGCGACAAAACTCCTGTCTTTGAGGACAACTACATATACAAATACACATCCCAAATCAATGACCTAAACTAGCTTCTTTATTACTTCAATCATCAATAAAACAGCTATGAGCACAGGTTCTGGCAAGAGATGGTAACTGTTTCTTTATACTGTATAGCTAGACAATCTTTTATCTGTTGAATACATACAGCAATGATACTTGGAGAGTGAATGGGATGGAAAAAAAAATAGAGAAAAAAAAAAAAAAAGCTATATAGCAAATTGCCAGCCACTTCAAGATGGATCACAAGACTTCTCAGCATCGAAGTTCCTATATTCTAATTAATAATGAAGGTAGACACTATGGCCACTTGCCTCTGAGACCCGGGTTGCCTGGTCTTCCAGTCATGCCAGAGGGTCCAGGAAATCCTAACAGGCCCATTATGCCTGGCTCTCCTCTTGAGCCTGTGAAATTGAAGCAAGAGGTCAGGGAAAGAGAACATTACCTCAGAAAACTGCACGTATGTCTGTCAGCTAAGTGTTTAATTGCTTATTTGAGGGTATGACTCCCCTCAAATCACATCAGAAGTCTAGGTTTGCATAACTGAGACATGTGTTACATGTTTATCATTCGTCTTATAGGTTGTATCTATAAAAAGGTGTGTACCATCGCATTTCCACGGAATAGCAAAGGACTCGAGAGCAATGAAGACTCTCTGCCAGAGGTAAGAAGCATTATATAACTGATTTCTTTTGTTCTACACATCAAATTTCACCACATTCTGAAAAAAAGAAAAACACCAACCAATCAAAAAAACCAAACCAAAAAAAACCCACAGGAATTTCCTACCTTACTTAAAGTTATCTCCAATTAACATGGCAGAGTTTGTTTGATCTGAATGGACTCAAACAGACTCAAGATCTCAACTTGTTTTTTAGGAAAAAGAAGAGAGCATTGACAAGCTCTCGGTTTAAAAAGGAATGCTGAGTAAAAACTAAGCACTTTACACTTCCCTTACACCGGGGAGTTGCTCTCTGTGTTAACTATTTCATGTCCTACTGCAAGGACATTACTTTACAAAAGGCAATGTGAGGTAGCCCTTGTTCTTAGAACTGGTAGAGAAAATTCAGTGCTGTGTTAGGTCAGCTTCAAGATATGGTCACCATTTAAGGAATGACCATTTATTGGTTTTCCATCCAGATCTCAGTGATAGACGAAAGCTGCTGATGGAAAACATCTCAGCAGCTGTGTTTTGGAAAAGCAAGACTGACACCTTTTTGTAGAGACTGACTTAATTTCCACGTAAAAACAAGTAAATGGGGAAACCATACCTGGCACACCAGAGACTCCTGGCCTTCCAGACTGTCCCTTGGGACCAGGTAATCCTGTATTTCCCTGAAGACCTATTAATCCAGGTTCCCCAGGCTTTCCATAGATTCCTGGGATACTCAAACCAGGAGGACCCAATTTTCCTTTTGAACCTTGCAAACCTCTTCCTCCTAAGAAAAAGACATGACAGTGAAGTATGGCAGATCTGCCTGGGAAATAAACCTTCATCTCCATCTTGGCATCATGAGGGCAACATTCTTCTTGAACGCTGCCCTTTTGAGGGCTAAACATTAGATCTGCGAGACAACATGCACATTCAGGAAATCTTCAAAGCATTGTGGGTTGTTGTTTTTTTTTAAATGGAATAAAAAAGGAAAAAGGTGAGAGTGGGCAATTCTGTTCTTTTTCAGGAAAAAGAAGAAAAAAAACAAACTTGAAAAAAATCACCAACTCTGCATTCCCTAAAAACAAAATTAAAATAATAAAAAACCAAAGCACCTTTTGAGGTCACATACAGGAGAAGGACTGTGCAGAGTACCCGAGTGTGTTTCTTTTGCAATGAAAATCACACGCAGTGTATGCAGGTACTTTAGAGCCCCTAAACGGTTTTTCTACCTATCTGAGCTCTTCCTCTGTTCTCTTCCTTTATCAGTTACATTGCTACAAGGAATCTAAGTTCAGCCCCACATGGGAGATATGACTGAAACATCCTTCTTTCTGCAGAACTTGGGACCTTTTGTGGTTACTCTTTACACTGGACAATGGAATCTGAATCAGGCCCCATGTCTCCTCCCATCTGCAGAAAGTGCATCTTTCCACTGGACTCACATTTTCTCACATACTATCCTGTAACCAATAGCCAAAAACCAACTTCAGCTCCTCCAGGCTGCTGGAAGGCAGAAACAAACTTCAGACCCCCCAGGCAAATGGTACATTGGATTCAGAAGGTCCTACCTGATGGACCTGTAGCTCCCGGGCCACCTGGCAACCCTGGCAAGCCAGTAAGACATTCAGCAGGTTTCCCTGGAAAACCTGGATCTCCAGAAACTCCAGGTGGGCCACGATCTCCTAAAAGAAAGGAGACTGGATTCACAATGATTTATGTAGAAGTTTCAGGCTTTGAGTGAGCGTGGTTTGACTTGGCATCCCTTTCCTTAAAATAATGTGCTCTGCTCCTTGAGCTTGTTTGACAACAGTACCTCTTAGGCCTTCATCACCATCATGTCCGGCATGCCCTGGTAGGCCTGGAAGCCCTGGAAATCCAGTATCACCTTTTGAGCCCGGAATGCCACGACCTCCTGGTAAACCTGGTCTACCTGGGTCTCCAGGAATAACCATGCCTGGGTCACCCTGCAACAGAGGGAAATGTAAACAATCCACTATGCTTTGCAAATCCACCAAAATATTTTCTCCACTGTGTGGTCAATTAACTTCTTTTATTAGGATAAGATTCTCCATTCTCCGTAATTTTTAATGGTTCCAATTCATCCACCGGATGTCCCTTACTGACCAGCTGCAGGTTCCCTACCAGAGGAGTCATTTGTCTGGACAGCTTTTGAACTCTGTCTCCTAACTCCAGAGAAACTGCTACCGAGCAATGCAAGCTACTTCTCTCTACTGGCCTTTACTGCATTGCAAAGCTTGCTGCAGCTGGCAAAAGCTTCAGGCCTATACCTGAAAATCTGGTTGAAGTTCGTGCAAATACAGCTTTTCCTTTATTTTTGTATGATAGATATATTTTTATCAAAATATTTATCTAAATAATCAAGGCCAGCACCCAGATATGCCTGGGAGTACTCAGTTATTGGGTTTTTTTCAATCATTCTTCTGAACATTGTTCTCCATGAAGACTGTTTTGATCACAAATGTCCCAAGTCTACTCCCTGAGTGAGAAGTTTGAATTCTTTCTTTCCTGGCTGACTGAACTGCGGGTTGTTTGGAGCATTAGCTCTGAGCAGTGGCAAATCAGTATGGCCACAGAGCAGGTCAGCAGAGCTGACCTTACACCAGTCACTGATGCTATGCGTGGACCACAAAGCCCATTCCACATCCAGCTGTTGTGTGACATCAAACACAGATTAAATACTAATAAAAAACAATTAAATAAAAGCCCAACCTCAACCCCAACACTTTGTCATTCTTTCCTGTGTTTTTGAATTGACATACAAGCACCCAAAAAAAGAGAAATGCCTCTTTCCCAGATCATTTAGGTGTTGTTTTTGTTTTTCCAAATTTGAAGGACTACAGAGCAGTCAAGAACCTCACTTGTACACAGGCCAGGAGTAGGCTGGCTCTGTAAACAGTGAGAGCAGCTGCAGTGGTACCTCCAACCTACTTCCTTTCTGCTTCAGTTCAACAGAGCACCTGATTAAATTCAATGCATATTTAATTATCAGTGATCTCTGTCAAGTATGTGCTTAATGACAATTTCTGAACAGCCATCTTTTCAGAAGCTGTGGCCATTTTTTTTTTGCCGTAAGCAAGGGAGTATCCTCCTTGTGCTCTGAAAACTGAAGTACCAAAACAACCCCAACACTTGGGAGTTCTGAAATCCTCTATCTGAATTTAAAACTTTGGCTTGAAGCCCTTTTTCATATAAAGAATTTAAATTCATATAAATATAAACTAATATAAATTTAATTATTCATATAAATTCATAGCTTGTGCATCACTGGTCAGGAAATGTAGGAACTTCTGTATTCCTTACACTTCTTAATGACTGTGCTCAGTGTCATGTGTAATGAATGGGACCTATGGAGAAGTCTCTGCTGGGTTTCTAACCAAACCTTTTCTCCTGGTTGTCCCAAGTTTCCAGCTCGGCCTGGATCTCCAGTCTTTCCTTCACAACCTGGTGACCCTCTGACTCCTGCCAGTCCTTTATCTCCTGCAAAAGGAATTGAGCAGCAGTACAGACACCATGATTAGCACCCGATTAGACAATTACCACTCGATTTCACAGTAGGTACTGGTGTGGATGCAGTTACAAGCCTCTGACACTAGTAGCGTACAGGAGCTGAAGACAGCACCTTGACTTCAGAGTCAATGTCACTGCATCTTGCTCCTTACACACTCACTCAACACTGACTCTAATGCTGCTTGGCTATTTGGTTCTAATCAGTTAACATGGTGGGTTTTTGTGGGGTTTGTTTTGTGCTGGTTTCTTTTCTTGAGTGCAGCCACTCTGATGTCAGTTCCCTACTGTTTTCTTTAACAAGCAGCTTGGTAGTAGTTTTAGCTTGAGTTTCAGCTCTCCCCTTCCCCCTTTCCTGATGGCATTATGTGAATTTCTTCGTATTTCTAGTGCCCAAAATGGGGCATAACTTCATGTGAGCAACATCCAAATTCACAGCATTCAAAATGCTTTCTGTCACCTGCACACTAGAGCAGGGGTTGCATTGTACATAACCAAACCTCATTAACAATGCGGAACTGACACCAACACGGCTCCGGCTCTGTAACACATGGCCAGGTCAAGAGAATCCATCTGAAGTCAGTGTGGCACTCGGATGAGCTGCAGCTCTTTGGGCAATGTTCCAGGAAGCATCAATGTCTTAAAATATTTTCCTACTGCCAGGTTTGATAATTGATTCTCTGAAATACTTCAAAATCTTTCAAACTTACAATTCATAAGCCTTAAGGCAGTAAATTACAAGAGTGCTAAAAACACTTCCCTGTCTGCTTAATGTTCAGTGATTTTTAATTTTTTCTTTAAACTTGTTGATTCTTTTTAATGTGGACTAAAAAACGCAGTGAAGTTGATAATTTTTTTTTTGTTTGTTTTACTTTTTTTTTCAAGAAGATCCAAAAAGGTATCTTACCTTTTGGACCTGTGTTTCCAGGAAATCCAAGCCCTGGAAAGCCCGTGTCACCCGTTGGCCCTGGATGTCCTGAATCACCTGGCTGACCTCTTGCTCCAACCCTACCTGTACAAAGAAAATAAGTAAACTGTGATGTATCTTACCCCAGAACACCAGCTTGTGAGACTAGGTGCGTCACGGCAAAGATGCCTTATGGTGAGCCTGAATGTCACCTACTGTCCTACAGTGCACTAAAAAATTCTGCAAAATCTAAACCACCATCAACTCAGCCAAGAAGCCAAGTCCTAATCCACCCACAAAAGGAAACTTGGGTTCTTAAAGTCTTAGAACAAAGCTCAGTAACAGTCACGTCAAAAAGGAACCGGGAAACTTAGCAATACAGTCACTTTTTTGACTGCAAAGCAGGAGAAGGACCAAGGGCTTCAGGAATATTAAGAATGCTTTAACCTGGTTTTGTTCCTTCTGTTTTGAAGGTTGCAGCAGTCCCAGCATAATTTAGGATACGCTTTTTGTCAGAGTTATGCCAGAGGCACCTTTCTGCCTACAGGAGCTGTGGCTTATGCACCAGATGTTTCAGGCTCTTGGAGGAACCAAGTCATAGCACAGGACCACTTGGAATCTCTGCCATGCTGCACAGCATGGCCACAGCTCTCTGTGCCCTCCCCACTTGCATCCACTCTTCCTAGTTTTCTGGAAAGGGAATGTTAAAGCTAATTCCATAGTTTCTGTACCACAGAAATCCTTTTTATAGTCATTTCAAAGTAACCCAACAGTTTTATCAAGCCAGAGTTGGGACAGAAATCCCAGGAAAAAAAAAAAACAAACAACCCCCTCAGATTTTCACTGTATTTAGTGCAGATGTACTGACCAGGCACTCCTGGGGGTCCAGGTAAACCAGCTGGTCCTTGAGGTCCTGGCGATGCAGGTAATGGAGTTATCCTCCTGGTCTCTCCTTTCAGACCTTCAGCAAACACATAATCCGAGATTACAGTTTGGTAATATGTAACCTTAAGCGTTTTAAAATATTCGTGATCAACCTTCCGACCTCAATTATCCTATGACCCAAAGACTTTAGGTATTATCTCCAGTGGGACTAAAGCTGGAACAAGGCTGTGGCAATCTCATTGCAAGAAAGACTTCCAACATTTCATAAATTACATTTTTGACTTCAATCTATCTCTGCAATTTCAATCAAGTGCTCTTGAACGCAGGTAAAACATGGCAAAATACATGGCAAAAAAATTACAAACCAGCATCTCCAGGTAATCCAGGTGGACCAGGTATTCCTTTAGAGCCCTTGAAACCTCTTATTCCTGGTGGTCCATATCCTGGCAGTCCAGGAAGCCCCATCTCTCCAGGAAGCCCAAGACTGCCGGGTAATCCAGGTAGTCCTCGATCCCCTTTCGAACCGGCCAGTCCCTATTAATGATCACACAGGGGTGTCTACCAGGCAGCACTTGCTTCCAGCACCAGCTTTCCTAACAAACTGCTCGATTCTCAGCCTGACTGTAATCTTCCACTCCTTTACTAACAGAGTAGCTCTGCCAATTTAAGAGGACTTCTTCCTCTGATTTACTTGTGATTAAAAGAACACAGATTTTAATATCTGTGGTTACAAATAAAGGGCTATTAAGAATGAAATAGTACAAATAAATACAACACCTTGATCTTTCAATCACTGTGGCATTACACTGTACATTTTTGTCTTTTTAAAACACGTTTGGTAAAAAACCCACCTCAGATCTGATTCTCCTTGAATGCTCTGGAGTCAGGCTGAGAGACAGGTACATCTGAATCACTGGAAGTTTCTCAGCCAACACAACACCAGATTAATTGGGTTTTTTTTTTTCGGCTGAACAAAGCCCTGCACTAACAGTTCTAGTTTTTAGGGTCAGTCCTCCCAGCTTTTGTGCTTTATCCCAGCCCTGTAGCTCCTAAAGACTGAACTGTTTGAATTATTATCTCAGTTTAAGCATTTTAAGTAGTCATGAAACTGCCTTTGAAAATAAAAATCTTATTCTTCATAGGAATCCATGATAATGCTCCCAAATAAACATCCAAACTAACACCAATTAGACTGCCAAGGTTCTTCAGCAACATGTTCCTTCCTTAGTCTCATCTCTCTCTGGTATTATGTAAGAATATTTACTCTCATTCTTTTACACATATTAGTTATGCAGATTGGTTGCAATAGCTGAGCACAGCACCCCTAAGTCAGGTAGAGTATATTCAGTTAAAGCATCTGAAGAGATAAACAGACCGTTGTCCAAGACAGAAACACCGACTTAGGATTTCATGGTATCTGCATTCATTGCACACAGTGCATACCCACCTCTTCACCTTTAGAACCCTTGGATCCCTTAGAGCCAGGTCTTCCCAGAAATCCACTTGAACCTTTTCTTCCTCTGTCTCCCTGGACCCCTGGATCTCCTCGCTCACCTTTTGGCCCTTCTGGATACACATATCCTGGCTCACCTTTTGATCCTTTATATCCTTGATCTCCTCGAAAACCTGGCAGTCCCTGGAACAGGTAAATAAAAAAAAATTTGTCATCTGTCAACTGTTTCCAACCTTTCTTCTTAAATGAAATACCTGAGAGTGGTTCTCTCTATGCTCATCTCTATTCATTGAGACACCACACCGTAATGAACAGGCTTTTTTGGTTCGGTTTGGTTTTGGGGGTTTTGGTTGGTTTTGGTTTCTTTTTGTGTTTTGTTTTTGTTTTTTTTTCTTTTTCTCCTGCCTTTACTCCTTTCGGCCCTGATTGTCATTGCATTTATGCCACTGTAAGGAGGAATAATGCAGGAGCATTTAACGGATCAGACTTGGCTACCTGTTTGTGCCTTGCTGGCACAAAAAGGACAGGGAAGTACCTTAAAATCTAGTTAGATGTTTCTCCTCCACATGGGAGTATCTCCCCAGGGACACTTTAACTGCTGCAGTTGGCTCTGTTTGTAGTTAACTTCTCTCCCTTCTTTCCCACTCCAGGTAGGAAGTGGGTACTCTAACCCAGCCAAAACCAGTACAAGCTGAAAGCACACTGGGATCTAGCGATCTGGGGCTCATGTTGGAAGCCTTCTGGAAAAGCCTGTTAACAGACTCGTTCTGCTATGGCTACCACCATAATGAGTACTCGGGCGTGACATTTTTTATGGGACAGCTAGGTCAGCCATATGGCACAGTCTCTACCTAGGCCTCCCATGTAGACACACTCATTACACCAGAAACAAAAAGTGTGGCCAGCAGGTTGAGGGAGGTTCCCCCCCACCTCTACTCTGCCCTTGTGAGACCACATCTGGAGTGCTGTGTTCAGTTCTGGGCTCCCCAGTTCAAGAGGGACAGGGAAATACTGGAGAGAGTCCAACAGAGAGCTATGAAGAT
>JANHGN010006885.1:87531-102719 GCA_024605025.1 Megaceryle maxima | reverse complement strand
TATTAAAATATTGTCTATCCAGAGAGCATTGTGATGTGGAAATTCTTTATAAATTTATACATAAAAGTATCAAATGGGAGATGGACTGGGTAGCATAGAGGGGACAGGGAAAAGAATCTTAAAATTCATGAATAGGAAATATCCCCAAGCTAAGGATTGTCCCGATTTCTTCCCAAGGAGAGGGAAAATAGTTGCCATACTTGCCTTTGCAGACTCAAATCCCAAACGCCATGCCAGTAATTTAAAAAGGAGGGTCCTACACAGGGCGTGGGTGAGATCTTACTGTCAATCTCTAGTTGAATTTCATACCAAATACGCAAGCCTTTTTATACAGAGGGAGGTCTGCCTACAGCTTTGGGGAAATCAAGGCAGATGGTTAGCTAATCATCTTATTTTATTAATAATTGTTTATAAAATAAAAAAAAAAAATGAAATTTGTATCTTGCAGTATTTAAAGTGCTCAAGTCAGCTGAGTCAAGCTATAGGATGACTCAAGTCTCTCATTTTGACAGTGAGGTTCCAGCCTTTGTTATGCAGTTGTTTTATTTATTCTTTAAAGAAAAAAATAATAATAAGCACAACAAAATTATATACTAGTATGTCATTTAAAGTATTTATGTCAAACAGGGTGCAAGTGTGAACCTAAAGATTGGAGCACAAGTTTCTAACTGCCTGGGGCAGGACTAATTTAGTGTTGGTGTGTGTCTACCTCCAAAGGAGGTGCTACCTGTCAACAAGACCTAAACACATTCAACATTTCCAATTTAGCTTATTTCTTCATTTCTCACACTGGAACAAGACTGGCTATTTCTGTGAATAATAATTAAAACAGGGTTATCTGTAATGGTATTGTATATAGTTTATGTTTACTGTTAAGTTCTTGTTATATTATAATAAATATATTTATAGATCTAGATCCAGCATCCAGATTGGATTAATTTTGTCACAACTGAACAAGAAACAACCCTGCATGAACCGTGACTTCAGGTTTCATCCCAGCCATGGATAAAGTGTGTTCATTCCACCCAGCTGGCTTCTCTTGCAAATCCAAAAGTCTATTGCTAATATTTAAATGCTCAGTAGCTTCCAAAGTACTTCCAGCTTCCTTTCCAAAAAAGTTCTTAGAAGTGATTTTGGATTTTACTCAGCAAGACTGTTTATCCATTTTCCCAAACTTACTATTAAGTAAAGAACAAAAGGGCTTAAGAAAATTCAGGAAATTATCTTAAAAAAAAAACCCCACCAACAACCACACTGATAAATAAAACAGCTTCTTTCATTTTAAATGTCTAAAAGATGAAAGCCACTTTTGCCCTGTGGTCAAAATTCCTTTGCATCCAGAGTGGGAGCTCAGTACCACACTGGACACATCTTTCAGAGAGCACTTAAGTGCAACTGTTCACGGTGCCTTTGATGTTTCATTCAGGCATCATCTGGTAGTTGTAAAACTGGATATGGAACAAAGATGAGCCAAATATAACTACTCTCAAATACCACTGCAGTGGAACATTTCAGCTGGATCTTCGGAGGTAGTATCTGCCTATTGCATTAACAGGAAGAATCTAATGTGTGTTGAAATTGTCTCTGGTTTTTACAGATATATCTGTGTGAGTATTTAACAGTGTGAACTGCAGTTTTTAAACATTTCAGTTTAGTTTTAGTGGCTCAGGTTGAACAGCCCGTGAAGATTACTAAAAGCCTCACAATTCAATATTACACAACCATGCTGCAATAATCCAGACCAAGTGGAGTGAGTTGCCAACCTTTTCATCAGCACTCTGCAGAGATCTCTTACTCAGCACTAGTCAATAATACTTGGTAGGATGAACAAGACAGAGGCTATTTGCTTTACTTGTACGTGGAAATTATTTTAGCTCCCCTCTGGGAAGTTGGCTGAGTGCTTTTGCCAAATGAATCATGTACACGTATCTGTTCAGAGATTTTTCTTTGTAAAAGCTTTAAGAAATTCAGGGGACAGGTTGGCTCAGCAGCCTGATAATGATAAAAACTCTTTTGTTCACTGGTTTGACTCTCCCTGGCTCACCTGGGAAGGAGCGTGATCTCCAAATGGGGCTGCTCACAGCGTTCAGATAATCACCTATCCCTGACAATTTACACAAGTCAGCCCCATTTCTCCCGTTGCTTCATCTAGTGGCAAACACGCTGTACTAATCAAACCTCGGCAACCCCATCTTTTAATTAACTGCAGCTAGGTGTTAAGGCTGAGCTTAGCACAGCGCAATTGGAACGAGCTAATTGCAGAGATTGTTACACTTCAGCTTGCCCTTGGCGGAGTCCAGGCAAGCTGAACACCAGCGTGAGCACCCGCTCTCTGCCGCTCCAGGGACAGGAGAGGAGCCGCAGCCTGCACTTCTGCCCGACTTCACAAGTACCATCCTGTTTAACCAGCAGAGGCGGCAAAGGCACAAACTGCTTCATGTACTTACCCACCCACCCAGCTTCTTCTGAAGAGTTTCTCTGGAAAAAGTGGAATGGATCCTGAAGCTTTTCTCCGCAATCTCGAATGCAAGGGCAAACTGTCAGAACCATATCACCTCCCCATCCCACCTGGAAAAGGTGACTTTATGTAACAGGGGATAAACCTACAAACAGCGTACAGAGCCGAGTCCTGGCAGGCTGCCACCCATGCTGGGTCTCTAGGAGGATGGTGACTGTCTACCCACTGTGACATTTTTACAACTTGTGATGCTAATACAAGCTTTTTATATTGGGTGAGACCCTTAAGCTGACCTGTTAATAATGCCTGCTTTCCCATTTCAAGTCGGCTCAAAAACAGGAACTGAAAACTTGCTTTTGGTTGAAGTAGAGATGCCAGAATGTACGGAAAGGCAGAAGGAAGTTCCTATTGTCAGCAAGTGTTCTGGCATGATAACTTCAGACTGCAGAAAAAGCCAGAAAGAAAAGAGTCTGGAGGGAAGCAGATGGATGGGTCTCAGGCACAGTATTTCCATCACTCACTACATTAAGCTGGACAGCAATACCAGAACAGAAACACCATTTTCCCTCTGAAAAGCCAATCTGTTTGAGGCATAAACACTGAGGTTAGAATTCATGACAGCAAGAGCTGCCATCATGGGCTCCTTAGCCAAGCTGCATAACCATGACAAGCAGATCAGCATGGTCTCCAACTGCTGGAGACTAGAAACAGAAGAGAATCTTAGAATCATTTTGATTGGAAAAGACCTTTAAGATCATCAAGTTCAACTGTTAACCCAGCACAGCCAGGTTACCACTAAACCATGTCCCTCAGCGCCACATCTACACATCTTTTAAATATCTCCAAGGATGGTCACTCCACCACACCCCTGTGGAACCAGCCTGTTCCAGTGCCTCACAACCCCTTCAGTGAAGAAACGGTTTTTAATGTCCAGTCTTATCCTCCCCTGGCACAACTTGAGGACATTTCTTTGTCTTGTCACTTGGGAGAAGAGACCAACACCCACCTCACTACAAACTCCTTTCAGGTAGTTGTAGAGAGCAAGAAGGTCTCTCCTGAACCACCTTTCCTCCAGGCTAAATAACCCCAGTTCCCTCAGCTGCTCCTTGTGAGACTTGTTCTCCAGGCTCTTCACCAGCTCACTTGCTCTTTGGACACAGTGCAGCATCTCCATGTCCTTCTTGTAGCGAGGGGCCCAAAACTTAGAGGCAGACAACCCTGAAAAACATCTGTCCCTCTGCTAGTCACTGGTGTTTTTTCTTTTGATAACACGCCCTACATATAGTAATAATTTCATAATTCCTGTTTAGCTAGCAGATTTCATAAGGAGTAACAAATTCCAATTTTATCTAAACAAATTCTACCTCAATCAGCATCAGCTTTACACACAGAATTAAATGTTTTGGCTCAGTTACTACCTGGAGAAGGAAGCTCCAGTGCTGTCATCAAGCCAAATCTGCCTCTGAATTTTTCATTAGTGGTGGCCTATACAATGAAGGTTTGAAAGGCTGCCTGCTGCTTTTAATTTCATCAGCTGTTATTTTTGATCATACTTCTCTTTTCCTTTGGAGTTGATATCCCACATCTTAGACAGCGAGATTCATACCAGCAACTGTATCAAACTCTTTCACCACCTGTCCAGAGAACAGCACCCCCCCCCACCCCCCCCCCCCCTTTTTTTTTTTTAATAGCTCCACAGGCAACTTCAGCATGTACCTTGTAATGAAATTAATACAGAACTAGGAATTGTGATGACAACTGGGGCTAAGCTAAAGATTGCTTAAAGTCACACCTCACACCACACAAAGCACACACATTTTCTCCATCGTCCAGCATGGGTGATCTTTTCTCATGCTTTTGTGGCTAAAGAGTAGGCACTTGACTGAGGTTCCCAGTGACACTCCTACATAAGCTTCAGCTTCCCACCTCATTAAAAAAAAGAAAAAAGCTTATAAAAATAATAGCTCTTACAGGCAGAAAGGAACCAATTCCTCTCCACATCTTGGGAACTTAAAGCAGTCCCAAATTTCTAATACAATGTCCTTGTGCTGGTGAACAGCATCAGAGTAAGTAAGGATCAGTGAACTGAGTAGTGAAGGTGATGCACCAAATGCTTTGTAAGTCTTAAAAGAGTATAATGAGCATTATGCTCTACTGGAAACACTGTGCCTCCACTCAAAAATAATCAGCTCTTGCAAAGCAAGCTTAAATTTCCAAGCCCACTGGAACTTCTGGGGCCACTCTGTTTCCATCAAAAGAGATAATCTTTTAATACATTATTTGCTTTCATGTCCAGTAAATGCAGTGCCCCATTACTTCTTGACACCAAGTTCAATTTCACCTGCTTCAATTTATGCCCAGCTTTTCTGCAAGCTGCCTGTTTATGTACTGGAACATATAAATGTCAAATGCAGCATCTCCAGGGAAGAGTAGCAGTGTGGCAGAAAGAGCTTGGGAGTGGCTCACTTTTCTGCTGTTTGGCAAGAGGTATCCCCTGTGAGGATTAAGAAGTCTAGAATACACACTACCTGTGGAGGATATGAGACTTTCCCTAGTGGATAAAGGGTCTCAAATTCAGGGGGTAACCCAACAGTCAACCATCTCCAGAAAGCCCAGAAGTCTCTTCCCTGCTGACATTCATTTTTAATAACCTGTGGGTATTTCAGAAAGAGAGCTGATAATGTGAGTTATCAAAAGGGCAAGTGAAATGACTGGGTAATTACAGGGCATTCACCTGACATCAATCCCAGGTAAAAATGGAAAGATGATATCTAACTAAACTGATCGTGAATCGAAGAGATAAGAATGAATACGATGATTCTCTAGAAAATGGGCTGTATCACACAAACCTGATCTCATTCTCTGACAGGATTACACATGTGATTGATAAGGTAATAGATTTTCAACAGCATGTGACAAAATACTTCAGCTTTCTCACTGCACAGTATTCAGACTGCAAATATTAAACAGGCTAAGAATAGGCAGATTAACTGAGGAGTATCTAATCTGTTAGAATAATTCTCAGTTTTGTATTATCAGGCTATTTCTAACTGGGGGGTCCTCTTCTTCCAAAGTTCTGCAAGGAAAATGTTGACATAAATCACTAGTCACACCTGTGGAAACAGAGATGAGCAGAGCAGAAGGTAATGAGGACTGAACAAGTCAGATGTACTGTGCTGGCTCCTCTGGCTGGCTGGGACCACTACAACAAAACTCATTTTCACAAAGCTAAAGCAGGACCTCAGAGAAGTGAGGATGAGGAAGGCTGACGTTCAGGATGGAGATCAGCATCCTGAAAAGCTGCAAGTCTGAGAAGAGTCAGGCAACAAGAGCTCCCAGCCCAATTTCATGGCATAAAAGGAGTAAATTGATCTTTGGATGTGTAAAAAGGGAACAGTGAGAAGGAATCGGTGATTTTTAGCTCTATATATGGCACTGGTGGGACCAGTGCTGGAGTATCACATCAATTTCCTCTGTGAACAAATGTTATAGAAGATGTTGAAAAATTGACCTACTACAGAGAAGAGCCACAAAATTGACTTACACACTGAAAAAAATGCGGTGAAAGCCATAAAGAGCTCTTTCTGTTCAGCAAAAAGAAGACCGAGAGGCTACTTGATCATAGTGCATTAGTATCTTTGTGAAGGGGGGGGGGGAACCTATGTATAAAAAGTCCAGAACATAAAGAGAAGCCAAGAAGTAGTGCCTGGAAGCAGAAGCCAGGCTAAAACAAATAAATGAGGAATAGGGCACATGTTCCTACCCGTGAGCTCAACCACTTGAAGAAAAGCTCAAAGAGCAGGGTAGATGTACAAACTCTGCAGATCAAGACAAGATGCCTTTCTTGAAAAGGCTGGTAAGCCGTACAGAAGTGAGTGGACCCAGCACATGAATCAGATTAAATCATACAGCCACAGCATCAGATTTGACAGACAGTGGCTGCTGCTGACATTATTCTCCATTAATAAACTTGAATTTCTGTGACAAACTGCTAACGCTTAAATCATCAGCAGGCATCAGCTCATTCCCAAAATTTATTCTCATGTACTGAAAGGACTAACACTCTAAAATTAATGTTCAGCTTGTGCTTTCATGGTTGGCCTCTGAATTTCATGAAAAGGAAGCTTTTTATTTAAAAAAAAAACAAACCAAACTTTTTGCCTTCAGGACATGCTTTAGATTTTAGAGCAAGACTCTGAAGCACTCTAACCCCACTATGATGGCTAGAGATTAATTTTAAAGCAGTTACATCTCCAGTGCTTCATGAAACTGTAGTCACAGGTGCTTTATTTCATGTCTACACAAAACAGCAATTTATTACTAACCTGGTGTTAGTAGTCACACTTAACATGTGACATTTTCTCTCCTTTGTCTCACAAACCCTTTGTAACATCACAGAGAATGCAGTGGGCATCACTTCAAAACTCACTTCAGAATTATGTTCATTAGAAACCTAAACCGAATTGGCAGATCGTCCTTCCCCTATCACCAAAATCAGGTGTCACTCTTCCTCCAGTGTCCTCCACGTGGAGGAGGGATTCCACTAGGTGTGAAGTCAGCAAGAGAACACAAGACCTTTATAAGAGAACCAGAGATGGGGTTCTGGAGATGAGAAACAGTCCCTTAGCTAAAAGAGCATTATTCTCTTTCCCTCTGCAGCAGAAAGACTCAATTTCTTAGCAAACTGACTCAGTCCAAATTTATCATGTTTTCTAGAATTAATATTTCGGTCTCTGCTTTACTACTGCTAACGAAAATTCCCAAGGGAGCCCTTTTGAAATTTCCCCAAGTCTTTTCCTCCTGGCAATCCGAGTCCCAACACTGACAGGTCATCTTCTACAAACTCCTACTTCCATACGCAGTTTAACGTCTCAGGGTTATAGCACAATTCAAGTTTTATCTTGATGCAGAGGGGTTTTCATCATGACCCAGTTCATCTCTCCAAGAAAGCCCAGGATGAGAAATGGTGTGAGCATTCCCAGCAGCCGCCCAGTCCAAGGGACCTGGGCATTGCTCACACGCACTGGTCTAAGGGGCTGCCTTGACCCTGAACTGTGATGTGTACTCTGCCAAACTCCCAGCTGCTGCGAGACAGAAGCAAACAAAACAGAGATGAGTCTACCCCAGCAGAACCAACTCAACTTGTGCAGCGTGCCAATACATCCCAGGTGCTGCAGCAGTGATGCCCCGAAACGCAGAGCCTCAAGAACCTCCCACTCTGTCCCAACCTGCCCCAATCCTCTAATTCAATGTGAGGAGCCTTCTAACATGGATCAACTCTGGATTACCCTTTGCACCTGAAACATGAAAGCAACTTTATTCCAAATCATCACGTACAGATCAGCAAACTTAATGCAGATGGTCAAGTTTATGCTACCAATCCCCCAGAAATGGTGAATCCATTTTAAACCTCAGCAGCTTCCTTTTAAAAGGAAAAGGATTTTTCCCTACTATTAAAGTAAGGCTCAATACAGCATAACTCAAATGCATTCCTAAAATAAATGGAATTTAACAGTAGTGACAACCATTCACTGGACTGAAATATACTCCCTATGCAAATGATCACTGGAAAAAAAAAAAAATCACTCACCTAGAAATGGAATAAGGCTGAATTCATTAGTGTTAAAGTTTATAATCCCTCATTTTTACATAACAGTTACATGACCACAAGTGATGCATAAAAGCAGGAGAAAAGGGGGGGAAAAAAAAGTGTTTGGCTTCATTAATCAGTTCATAAGTTTACTGATTAAGGTTGCAGAGTTTATTCACATGCAGTGCTGACTTAAAACCCCATCTATTACAAGTCCAAGTCCTAACCAAGATATAAACCAAAAGAATCTAATTTTTAATTTATTTAAATAAATTATCTGAGGAGCTTAAAGGAGGAAACAGAGATGTGCAGCACTGCAAATGAAAGGAAATCCAGCAAATTGCATTTCAAAACTACAGTCAAGGCAGAAAACAACAGAGGGAAGCAGCAGTAAGCAGTGAACACTTGACAAATGAGTCTCGCACAAGCTTTTACTAAGGCTTTATTAACAACTTGTGATGCAACCCAACTATTCCTCGCTAATTTGTGCTTTTGAAGCAGCACTCAAAGTTCACTAAGAATTTTTACAAGAATCCCTTTGTCAATGCCCAAATAAAGCACAGCTTTGTCCCTTTTGACTAATTATTTTTGCAACCACTGTCAGGAACTATCTGTTAACCCTAACTGGTAACATGGCCAACGCAAGTCCTGGAGGATGGAAACAGGTACGCCAGACCTCAGATCCTCCATTCTTTATCACAGACTGCAAACCCCTCGGACGCTGTCAAGTGTGGTGCTGGGATCTGCAATGCCATTCAGACCAAAACAACAAACCTGACCACGCCGATGCAAAACAAGCCTAGGCTCTCACAGATCAATTTCATTATTATATTTATATAGTGATTTAGACAATGGATATTGTATTTCATACCTAAATGTCCTTTCAGAGCTGCAAATAAAAGTGTAATCTGAGTCAGACATGACAAATTACTGCTACCCTCTTCCTCAACTAGCCTTTTGCCCAGGAGCCCTATAGTTGAAGGTACACAGAAAGAGGAAAATGAGCAGGCGTGTCCGATGTTCTGCACCTCAAGAGAGGCTGCAACAGACCTACAGAACAGTTTCTCATACTGTGTTCCACACTATGTACACCACATGCAGCTTACTAGCTCCAGATAAATTGCCAGTGAGGAAGATATGGGTTGATTCTTCACTTCCATAACCTCTGGCAGCTTGCTCTCCTATGTATTAAAGTTTTTTTTTTTTTTTTGGGGGGGGGGGGAGCTGTGCTAAATAAAATGACTGCCTGCAGTCCCCTTCTGACCTAAATGGTTCTCTGATTCAATAAGGAACCTAGAGAGATCCCTTCATCTCAAGGGAATTTGCGACTGCCTTTTTTAGGCTTTCAGTTCAGGGTTAAGAGAGAGTGCCTACCAGGGCTATATAATGTAGATATCTGAGCAAAAATCTGAGCTGCACAGAATCTTTTGCTGATGACAAACTTTCATATTGCAGAGCCAGCTGTAAAGTACCCTCCCACCCTCTGGGAGCCTACAAGGAGGGCAAAGCAAAAATAAGCTATTGTATCTGCAGATGAAATATTTGAGTACTGGTTCAGTTAACTCTCTAAGCAAAATTGCCTGAAACCAGCAAGCAATTGCATCTCCTACCTGCTTCCTCCCATCTTTCTTCATGTGCATCATTCAGCATATTAAAACAAAGCCATCCTTTCTGATAACTTTCCTTTGTAATCAAGGTAATGTAAACTAAACATTTACATTTATATAATAAAACAACTTAGCCCATCTACAAATGAGAGAATACAAATCCTTGCAGAAAAGGATGTATTTTAAAATTGGAAAAACAACCTTAGCCATAATTCAGTAAAAACACAACAGAAAAGCATGGAAAACTTGCAGAATTTGAAGGAAAAAAAAAAATCATTAACTTTTAATGAGAATACTGCCTGGGTGAAAAGTAATGTTTATGTACACATACAGAAAACAGCAGAGCTAACATGCATTGCTCAACTTTGTAGTTTGCTCTCCAGATCAGCACTAATGTAACTCTGCTTTTGTGTCCTATTATAATAAACAAAAAAACCTTCCTAAGCTGTAATGAAACAATTGGAAGGCTACAGGCAGTATGTTTACTGATTACTTAGATCAACTGATTTTATCCACAGAGTTTGCAACCAGACAGAAAATTTCAAAAGCAAAACCTTCAGAAAAGTTGAAGGTATTTTTTAGATGACATACCCTTATTTATTACCATCAACAAGCTTTTTAAAATAAATGTATTCACTCTTTAAGTAACATAGTTCAAAGTGCACTTCACTTATGTTAGGTTTAATAAAAACCTACCTGCAGCATCTTGGATGTTTTTAAAAAGTATGAGCAGAAGATGCAAAATTCAAACTGAGTTTTGAAACTGGGCAGAAACCCCCACCACCAACACAAACACAAATCAAGCTTAGGTAATGCCAGATTTTGATCTTTCAGAACATTGCTCTTGCTGCTCCACTATTTGAGATCAGCTTTTGATGTTGTTGCCTCCACCTTTGTTTCTTGAAGACAGGAGTCTATGGAGGGTTTGTGGTAAGAGACATGGGCATGGCTGGAGGACCCCAGAACTCCTCTGCTAAGAGACAGGACAGCTAGCTTAAAGCAGGACGCACAGAGCTCATTCGAGAAAGATGCAGATTGATGGCTTGTCACTCCATTGCTGGGTGCAAGCTGGTGGCAGTGATCCTCTACAGAGCTGGCTAGATACTGCTCATTGCTGGTGGACTTGAAGCTGGGACTGCCAGCAGCGTCAGCCCCTCCCTATGCTGCTTGTGTTATTTGTTCTGCAATGCTAGCAGAGCATGTCACTACCACACACCACAGAAACCCAGATGGGAGACCAAGGACTCAACTCTGCATGGTGGGATGGCTGAAATGGGATTAATGGTGTTTGGGCAGCACAGCCTAGCAGCATTGCCGAGCTTTGAGAAAGCCTCACTTCATTGATGCTGGACAGGGAGCTTCTGGGAGTGCCCCAGGAGGACGATGCATGAGCAAGTTAGTGAGTGTGTGTAGGTGGACAGAGAGGGGAGAGATGGCTGCAAATGAGTGAGCTGAAGTAACTTTTGCAAACACCCCACTGGTTGGGTGGTGCTACCATTAGTGAAATGTTCACTGGCCTTTAAAGGTTATTGGGCAGTGTTACTAGATGCTGGGTAAAGCTGAACTATATAGTGCTAGGAGCACAAAAGACAGCAAAATTTGCCACACCTTTTGCAATGGAGAAAGAAGTAAGCTTCATGCGGCATCATGCAGCCTGCTCTCTCCATCTTTGCATATTTGACCAGGGCCAGCAACAAGGTCGCTCTAGGAGACAACTACAAAAGTTGAGCAAAACCTAAAGGGCAGAGCAGAAGACAAGGACTGTTTTGTCTTCACAGAGGGAAATCATCATGGAGGAAAGCCAAATTATGTAGAGGTAACACCCCAGAAAGTCTCTCAAAGGAGATGCAGTTTCTGAACAGATGTTCATGATGGCTTTGACCACATCATGTGAGGTCAGACTGCACCATTTGTACAGTAATAGTACAAAGATAGCATGTTCTCCAATCTCAGAGAGGTGCTATAAGTATAAAATTCACTAATGCTGGTGAAAGATGCTTGGATACTACAGGGAGCTGCGCCACAGAAATGCCTAAAAATACAGAATTCATATTTGTATCTTCTAACTGTGCCTTTGGGTTCTCTAAAATTGACTTGTTTTTAGTTTCACGGAAATACCTTTAAAATTGGGATTGGGGAGTCATGTCTGGAAGCAGCATCCAAAAAAGGGGCAGCCCAAAGATGGAAGAATCTCTCTTGGAAAAGAGGAGAAAGGATGTTTGGGGGCCTCATCTTTTCCTGACCTGGCCCTCTGACCATTGAGTATTCTGCAGGGCAGCATCTCATTCGTGGTCTCAGCAGGCTCACAGCAGTGAAAGAGGCAAGAGCAGTACCTGGCCACACTTCAGGGCAAGCTGCAGTTGCATTGGGATTAAGGCCAATTCTCTAAACACCTTTCTGTAGGGAAAGAGCCCCATTTTTTTTCATCTCATTTCTGTAATTTGAAGGTATACCTGAGAACTAGGCAGAGGCATATTTCACCTGAGAGGTATCACTTGCTTTTCATTCCTTTCGGAGTATCTCTCACTGTCAGATTGAGATTCTTTCTTTCAGGATAAAGCTGCCTTTATGCAAAGCAGTCTGCCTAACAGCTGTCCTCCATTACTTAAACAAGTCAATTTTGCAAGGACTGTAGGTGTCAAGCCAGAGTACCATTTGGGACTACAGTACAGGGATCCTAGACTTTAAATGAAATGTTACCTCATAAATCATTTTGTCATACTTGTAGAATTCCCATTGATTTCTCTCAAGATAAATGTTGCTTTCTGTAGTTTGTACACATGCTAAAGCTACTGGTTTGGGTTTTTTTCAATGACCACTTCGCTCTGCTTTAAACACGCAGGTTTTCTTTAAACTCTAAAGATGAAGGTTAAAACTTTGTACATTTTTTAAATGACTGCTAAGGTCAAAAGTATAAAAATATGTGTTGCGTTAAAATCGAGTGCTGTTTATGTATTTAACGGAGATGTATGTTTTTGCATTGTTAAAAAGAATGATCTATGCTTTCTTCGGGGAGGGCTCTGTGCTCCAATATTGTCCAATAGCTTTCATATTCTACTTTAAGTAAAGTTCTAACAGTTTGCATATGATTCATGATTCTGATTGTTTCTGGTTTATTAATTCTTAGAATCTGACATGGCCTAAAATGCTCTTCTCATTTGGACCAAACAAAATATACCTCCTGGTGAGAAATTAATCCAACACACAAATTGTTTTTGAATTGTGAGCACGATGCTGCCAACTGCAAGGTCTTAACTTGAAGTTAATGAAATCCAAGAGTAGCCATAAAATGATGCAAGACAAATTCTTTATTTCTACAAAGCCTCCGAGTGTTCTTGATATGGACATGCCATGGTCAGAATACTTTTTCCACACCAAATCTAAAACTTTTATCATTCCTGTTAAATAGACACTTTTACTTAAAAGGAGAGCATTATTCTCATCAGGCCAGGGCAAATTCAAATGTCATGAGAAGATGCTTCAACCATCCATCCTGGCAAGCCACAAAGCTGTTCATATGAAGTTGTGAAAACATTCCTTAACCAAAAACGTTTAGTGTTCAATTTTGAACAATGTGTCCCTTGGGTACTCCCAGATGACTGAATCTGAGCCACCCAGAGCCAGCAAGAAGACTGACTATGGGATAAAAGCTTTAAATGTCTCTCCTGATGCCACACTTGAGCAGCCACTGTTTTTAAAAAGAGTCTTAAGAGAGGTATGAGAGGTCTCTGCTGCCTCAGCTTTCCTTGTGCTGGCCCACAAGCAGAGATCCAGATGATGCTCTCAGAAAGAAGTCCAACTTCTCCAGACCACAAAATGATGGCCTTATGTACTGTCTTCCCTGTGACAGGGCTGGGAACAGCAGTTCTGTTTCTCCTGGCCCTTGATGCAGGGCTGTCCAGAGAGCCTTCGGTGACCCCAGAATGGGCTGTAGCTCTCATCATGTCCAGCTCTCCCTTCCCACTCCCCAGCCATGGCTGAAGAAAGGATCGGCTGCTCATGTCTGGTCACATTCCTGCCCGAGACCAAGAATGCTGAGAGGGACCAAGAGTATAATTAGGGTGTTTACATCAGCAAATGGTAACTCCCTTAGCCACTGACAGGCACGCACTTATTAGCTGCTGGCATCCGCCACTGCCTTCCCATGGGGACTTGCAAAGAGCAAGACCTTGTCCAGCTCTCCCTGCCGAGAGCACTGTCCTGGCGGGAGGTCATCCTAAAAAAAAAAAAAAAACAAAAACAAAAAACAAACTATTAGAAAATAAAAATATAGGGGCTCGGGTAGGGCTCTGATGAGGATCCTGCCTTTGTACCTGCCAGTCCTCTGTGCCTGCTCAGGAGGGCAGAGGCAAGTGAGCCAACATCCCCATAGCGTGGAAGGCCAGTGCCTGTTTGAGAACAGGTGTGAGGGTTCCTGCCAGACTGCTTCCTCTGGGGAAGAGTGAGAAAGGCCAAAAAGATTAAACAGTCACGTGGTGATTTTTGACTTTCTCAAACTAAGCTTTCTTCACCAGGGACCCCATAGGCTTTACTTTTCTCTCCATAAGCACGAAAGGGCCGGATTGCAAGCAGGGAAAAAGACACGCATGTGATGGCAAACAGCATTATTAATTCACATTGTTCATTTATAGTCTTGAAAGTCTCCTCTCCCATGAGCAGACCCTCCTCTGACTCTTCCTCCATCAGTAATAAGGACAATTAGCATTTCCCTTGATGAGGTCTATTGAACTATAATCCAGTTTATTTCCCTAAGGTGTACACATAAACCTCAAACGAGAGAGTGCTCAACCACAGACAGAAACCCTGCTGCTCCCAGACAGCACTGCACAGCATCTGCTTTTGTGTCTATTTGTCAATGATAAAGACTGAGGGGGGAAGGGATGGGAGAACAAGGCTCTGCTGGAGGTCTATAGTGTATGCACCACTGGGCGAAGATCCACTCTGCACCAAGGAACAGAAAAGGGCTCATTACCACAGAAACACAAAAAAAAACCCATCCTGAAACTAACAGAGGTATAGCAGAAAGAGACAGAAACATTACCATCATCTTTCAGCTGGGCTTGTCTCTAACAGCTCTTCTGAGCGAGGGCTCAGGTGACCACAGCAAATGCTCTCCCAGTCCCTAGAGCATAGCGGGGAAGACATACAGGGAGGAAAACCAATGCCTGGGACTGGGTGCTGAGGAAGATACTACCCCAAAGAAAGTCAAAGAGTAATTAACTCTCCACAGGCTGTTATGCAGCTGTGAAAAGCAAGCCTCCTTCATATAGGTGAATCAAGGGTTAGGGCTGGGTCAAGCCATTAAGACAGCTGCTGTTAACCCCTCTCCCTAAAGGGGAAGAGAAAGGGAATAAGGGGAGAGACTTAGCAATTAGAAAAGGAAACAAGAACAGCTTTGATGAAAATATTAACAATAAAATGATATATATACAAATAATACAAAACCAATAGCCACCCCCCACCCCCCCCCCCCCCCCCCCCCCCCCCCCACCCCCCCCCCCGCCACCCACAAACCCCCCCCCCACCGCTCCTG
>JANHGN010006885.1:62270-87431 GCA_024605025.1 Megaceryle maxima | reverse complement strand
TGATCTACTGGTCTGTTTAATATTGAACTGATTCTTCCCCAGATCTCAGTGAACACATACAGGGAGTAAAATAAGAAGGCAAAAAACTCCTAGCCCTCAGACCAGATAAAAATTTTTAGTAAATGAATTAAAAGAAATATATAAGCAAACACGAATCTCACCCATTCTAAATCATGCACCCAAAGAGTTGCAAGAAGGTGGACCCCACAACTCTTTTACAACATAGATTGGGCCATCAGCCAAAGGACTTCTCCACCCACCACCCCCATTAGACATTTGTGTCTCATTAGCTCATGACAGATTATGTGGGTTTGGCAATATATTCTCATACAGCGTGACTCAATACAATTTCTTGTTATAAAGAATTTTCCTTGGATGTATAGAAGCTTGCCTCAAATGATTGACTATCCCTGCTACTTGCAAACCAGCAGGCAGTCTGCTGGCCAATTTACCTGAGTATTTTTTCAAGTACTGTAGTTTTGCACAATTATTCTACTGAGGTGGTTCTGATGCTTATGTAAAAGGTCATATAACATGAAAAATGAGAGAAATTGATGTATTTTTTCTCATAGTCAAGTGATATTTTTTCAAGTGGAACAAGGGGTGACTTAGTGAACTAATAGCTGCTCTTTGACATACACAATGGCAGTGAAATAATGTTAAAAAAGGCACTGAAGGTCCATTGCAGTGGAGCATGGTTAGTGATTTTAGCTTTGGTTTTAGAATATTTTTTTCAAAATGAGCTCAGACACCACATCAACTGGATTTTTGAAATTCTGTCTTAGTCCACTAGATGGTGATCCTTGTAAATGAGGATTTAGGTACCTAAACAAGACTCAGACTGTCAACCATACAAAAAACACACTCTAGTATGCAGAATAGAAAAAAAGCTACGATATTACAGGATTTACATCATAAACCTATACACAAAAATTCCAAAACATGGCTGAGAAATTGAGTGTATGACTGCATTGTCCCCTCAGTATTACTTCAATAGGAATATTGAGACTCAGTAACCAGGAAAACTGAGCTTGATCTCACTCTCAGTGCAAATCAGTTTGCTAACATCTGAGCCACAACCCCTTCTGGAACCTTGTAATGAAAACTACAGCAAGGCACTGTAATTATTTGGGCTGCCTTCAATGCACACACATTGAAGCATATATATTTTTCTGCATAGCGTGCACAAAATTCTATGCGTAATCTTAACATAAAACAAAGGCTGATAATATGGTAATAGAAATGTTTTATTAATCAAATATATTTACATTTCTTCATCTTTTTAAATGTATGCCTGTTACTTTCATTTAAACACAACATAATCTTTACAGTTGATATCACAAGAATACAGCTACATGCATGACTTAGTTGGTCCTTTGCAGTAAAAAAAAAAGATGTAATTTTATAAAGTTTAAAAAATGCAAGCAAGCTGTTTACTTTTCTAATTAATTGAAGTGTCATTATTATATTCATTACAATACAGGACCCCTTCAGTATAATCTATTGGGTGGATTTACGCCCTTTTTCAGATTGGCTTAATGATGTCAAAACTTCCAAATTCTAGTCAAATTATTACAAAGAAGACTTTATTCAGTCCTGGAATATTTTGTTTTCTGGAATCTTATCCACAGAAAAGTCTTGGATGGAACATAAAAGTACTTTAATTATAATTATGTATTTATTTTTTAAGAAAAATCTTAGCAAATGATGACTCCCACAAAAAATGAAGACTTGGTTTTGGACTTTCATCTATTTATTAATCTGAAATCACACAATTTTGTCAGCTATAAGACAGCATTACATAATATAATGGCTCCATACAAATAATAAATAGTAATTAAAAGGAGAGATGATGTTACCAAAAGAAAAGACATACACATAATTGCTTGTAAGTTTCTAGTATGTAATGTGCTGTAATTATTACATTATCCCCAATGTAGCTTTCTTTCATGGGAAGACAATCAAATTGTGTTAGAAAAGTTCATATTCAGGGTCTATAAACACAGGTTCATAAAGGACCTAACATCTTTTTTAAAGAAATAACTCTAAGAATGTATAAAATTAAATTCCACACTGAAAAAAAAAATAAATCAGAATTAGGTACAATTTTAAAATATGAATTCCAACATGTTCAGGGTTGGACGAAAAAACAACAACAAACAAACAAACAAACACATAAAAGCAAGCAAGCAAACAAAAAACACAAAACCCAAAAGCATACACACAAAAGCAACCAAACAAACAAAACTAAACAAACAAGCTTGTGTTCATTTACCAGAATACAAAACTGAGATGCCAAATGTTCCAGAAATTCTGAAATGGCAGGCACAAAATCACTATATTTAAAGGTAACTGTACTACACTTACTGCTTCAGTTTACTGTGTGAAAACACATACTGTATTCATAATACACCTAAATGTATGGGTGTTCTGTCAATACGCAAACAGCAACTCAGCATTTGGGAGGTGCAGAGAGGAAGTAGTTTCTGTTTAGTCCAAACCTAGGATTTATTTTACTTTGTCCATGTCAGTTTTTCATTTGCTATATTGTAACAATGCCAAATGTTGTACTCGAGAAAAGCCCTATGAAATCATAGGTTTTCACTGAGTTGCTTTTGTATACTGCCAAATCTGATGTGAAAGTGCCATGTATAAGAAATAATATAACTAATATTGTTCTGATCTACACAAGAAAGAATTATTTGTAAGAAAAAAGTCTTGTTTTGTGATAATCCTATTGTGGTGCATATTTTTTTTTTAATCCAGTAAAATCTTGAAAAATTTGATCTTTATTTTGTCTCCATTCAGAAGAATATTTAGACACATGTTTAATTAAAAGCTTATAAGTAAATCTATCTACATTCAGCAGGGAACTTGCAATATCTGTAAGCATATACTTACATGCTATTTGAATTATAGGATTCAATTATCCCTTTCTTCAAGAGGCTGAGGTCTCTGCCCTACCACTAACCACATCCCTTAACAGGAGAGCACAGTTAGATAATGCAACAGCACAAGTCAATGAACAGATAGCTCACATTTGCTTTTCAGAGAATGATGTATCTCTACTTCTGCCTTTTTTTGTTTTGGTTTGGTTTGGTTTTTTGTTTGTTTGTTTGTTTGTTTTGGTAAAAATACCTATTTTCTTGCAGAAATGATCTACAGATGCTGTTCAAATGTTAACTAAAAGATGGTGCCCCACCAAGATGTTACTTTACATTATGTCTCTTAAATGAGGGAAGGTGTGAATTGCTAGGCACAAGGGTCTGAAAGCTTTGGAGTCAGATCTTGGTTTTTTTCTGTTTGATTAGCCTTGTTAAGAACAAAACAATGTTCAAATAGTCACCTTTAAGTTATATTCTTCCTACCCAGCTTCCCATGCTTCTTTGAATGTATAAAAACCAAAAAACAAACAAACAAGCAAACACATTTATATAGTAGCTAAGAATCTCTCATAGTTTGGAGGATAAAATCAGGCAAGTGACAGCAAAATTGCTCATACCCATATCTCTGCACTGAGAAGCAGAGCTGAAAAACTCGTGGGGCCAAAGTCTTTTTATGAGATAACATAGTGCTTGCTAGAACAATGATTAAAAAAAAATATCTTTTTTCCACAAGGTTTTACATTTTTAATGGACAAACACAAATACAGTAACTCCTGAAGTAATTCCCTGCAAAGCTTTGGAAACTCCAGATTCTGCAGTGTAATTTCTGCAATATAATAAATGAACATCCTGAAATAAGGATGTCTTAGCTTTTAAATTCCTTTAAAAAGTATTTGAATTTTGCTGTATTCTCCTTTTCTGCTTGAGCTCTGCAGAATTCCTAAATGGTTTGAACCTGTCATTAAATTTGTAGCTGATTCTGTCTAGCCCTTTACAGAATTGGATACTTAATTCTCTACATAATTAAAATCATCCCCATAAGTGTTTTTAAAATATTTAATATAAATAAGAAAAATTACTGTTCTTTTGTGGCTAACCTGATATTGGCCAAGTCCAAGAGCCGGGCTCTGTAACTGCTGAATAATTGACTCATCAAAGTACCCATTTTTCTCCCATAGTTGAAGAAGCTGCAGAAATTCAAGAGTGAAAGGTTTTTAGAAATGACAAACAATAAAAGAAAATTGGAGGCACATAATTTTTGTGTCTCTAGATTTCAGGACTTGTCTTTGAACCACCAAAGACACAGATGTGATCGTCAGTACAGTAACCAATAACTTCTAAATAAAGCCTCAGTCACTTAAAGCATGAGTTTTAACATGAACTAAAGCACATCCTGTAACAGACTTTCTGAAGACAAACAGACCAGAAAGATCTCCACGATCCTCTTCCATCCTCACATCTGTGAGCTTGCCTAGCACTAACCCTAACGAAGCAAAGCATAATTAAACCATAACCAGATACTCACTCTGGCAATTTTCTGTTGCTTATCCTCCTCCACTGCTAGAAAACTGGTACAATAAATAGGCACAACCACCTTCTGTAAAGCAGCCAGAAGATCTCGTGCTTGCTTCCGCTGGCTTCAGAAAAGGAACAGGAAGAGAAGAATTAACTGCCTCTTGCTGGAAGACTAAGAGCATGGGAATGTTTGATTGATCCCAACTTCTGCTATACAGGGAGTAGTGGATTCATTAGAGAGCTCCCTCATTTACATTGTTACTGTGAAGTCTTGTCTGGAGACAAGAAAAAACCACCACAGAGAGGATAAAAGCTGATTATGATCATTAAAGCACTTGCTCTTTGTGCCAGTTGTGGACATCTTAAGACAGCTGCTAAAAATAATGAATGCGTTGAAAATACAGTGACTAGTCAAACTAACAATGCACTTGGCAGAGAGTTCACCAGATTAATCAAACTGAAACCCACAATTTAATTCTTACCAGTGATGCAATACATCGTTGATTAAGTAGATGAGATGCAACCGAAGCTCAAAGTGAGCTCCTTCTGCCGTGATGCGATTTCGCAGGTGCCCGGCCATCAGCTCGCAGTGTGCAGGAGACTTTGCATTACTAAACATCCAGTTCTTGCCAGCCTTAGAAAAGCAAATTTAAAATATTTTAAGTTTAGATTAAGTGTTCACATCCTACAGGCTTCCTAGAACTCTGAAATAACTGCAAGGAGGGAAGCTTTCAAGTAACAGTTGTCAGCTCACCTACCACAACACACAACAGAGGAGCTGCTGTTTACTACACAGACAACCCTGAAATTCCAGATCATACTTAACCCACAACACCACCAAATACCTGTTCAGATTTAGGTCACTTACTGAGATTGCATCTTTCGTACAAGTGTCAATTATTGGCTGCAACAAGTTGTCAAATTCGTTCATATCTAACTGGGTTTCCTCCAAAACTTTCTGCATTTGTTGCTCAATTGCAAGAGCTACTGCTGATGTGACTTGTTCCTGGGGAAAAAGGGGAAAAAAAAAAAAAAAAAAGGAAAAAAGAAAGAAAGAATTCTAGAAAAATCCAGTGTTCTTTTGAAGAACTCAGCAGCTTTACCCCCCGTCCTCTCAGCTATAAGTAGCTATCTCAAAGACCAAGACCATTGCTATGTGATCGTATCGAATGTTTCAGTTATTTGGTTTTGAGAAGAAAATGCTCTTCTCATTCTTCAGGAAAGGTCCAGTTCATTTCCACCTCTAAATATTCTCCCCATCCTTAACAAAAAATAAATTGCAAGACGCTCCTAGATGTAGAGAACATAATCCAGGCACACTGCTCTCCTCCAGGAACTCTTCAGTTTAGCTCCCAGTAGCTTTAAAGCTCTTAATTCCCTTCCACCACTCATCAGAATCCACCTTAGAATACTAAAAGCTGGAACGTCTTGAAGTTCCCAGCAACCGATGGCATCAAACAAAGATTAACAGCCACAAATTATTCCCCTCTGCAAAGCAACAAGGGTTTTTGTACAGTAAATAAACTGGTTTAATCCAAGATCAATCTCGCTAGCACATCCCATACGCTGGTTCTAAGGAGATGACGGAAGTGGCCACAGCACAAAAATAGGCAAAGTAATACTCCCTCTCCTCACCAACACAGGATGCTGCCACCCCTAATCAGCAGGAAACCTTCTCCCCCTTCACTCCTAATTTCTACCATCACTGGCAGTCTGGGATAAACCAGGTGAGTGCTCATCTTAAACCAACCTGTCTCATGGCAAGGAGATGCTGCTCCTGCTGCTGCAGGTTCCACTGACTCTGTTGGATAAGTTCCTCCACGGAAGGAGTGCCCTGAGGAGCTGGGATCGGTGCAGCCGGCGGGAGAGATGGTTGTGGCAGTGGCTGGATCTGTGCGGTAGCCTCGATGTCTTGACTTTGCTTGCACAACACTATCAGACAAAGTAAACTTTTAAAGTAAGCCTCCCAAAAGAAATCTGCTACCGCCAGCCCACACACGAAAACGGTGCTGGTTCCAAACCAGACCCTCACTCTTTGCCTAACTGTTTAACACCAAATGAAAACCGTACAGTCAAGGGCGGAGGGTGCACATGGGGAGCATCAGTGGCTCCTTGCACACTTCCAGAGGAACGACTCCAACACAAGACCAGCCCCCGGAGCTGCTATGCTGCATCGCTCCATTCTCCAGGGCCCTTCCAAGTGCTGGGCTCCGTCTCACCACACTGCCCGTACAGCCCAGGCCACCTCCAAACCCGCAAACGGGGGGGGCGTGAAGAGCCGCGGGCAGGGCTTGGCCAACTACCTGGAGCTTAGAGGACAGGAAGAGGCTGCAAACCAGTGCTGGCGGGTCAGAGCGAGGCCAGGAGGGAGAAAAGTGGCTCCGCCAGCCGGGGCCGAGGGGGGGCCGGGAACCAGTGGCCGCAGGGGAGGGGAGCAGAGCCCGTCGCGGCCCTGCGCCGGCCCCGAGCCGCCGGCCCCGCACAAGCCGCGGGCCCCACTCACGCTGCTGCTGCTCCAGGGCCAGCTTGTACTTGTAGTAGCCGTAGAAATCGCCCCCGAAGAGGAAGGAGAATTTGGGGTTCTCCTTCTGCTTCTCCATCGTCATCTTCTCGAACTCGGGCCCGTTCCGCGCCACGAACTGCGCCAGCTTGTCGATGACATTCCGCAGCTCCTGGTCTGTGGGGAGGCAGCGCCGTCAGCCCCCGCCGGCCCCGCTGCCGCCACCGCCCCGCTTTCCCCCGCCCTCCGCGGCCTCCCCAACCTTCCCATCCCCGCCCGGGCCGCGCTCACCGTCGGGCGGCAGCGGCATCTCCATGGCTGCGGGACAACGGGGCCGCTCAGTCGCCGCCGCCGCTAGGCCGCACCGGCCGGAAGTGCCGCGACACGCAGCCGCGCTTTACGGCCCCGTCGCTATGGCGACAACGCGCGGCGCAGGGCACGTGCGGCTGTTCCCCCTTTCACCCCTCCCTCCCACCGGCGGGCGGGACCCGGTGGCC
This sequence comes from Megaceryle maxima, assembly GCA_024605025.1. Classification (NCBI taxonomy): domain Eukaryota; kingdom Metazoa; phylum Chordata; class Aves; order Coraciiformes; family Cerylidae; genus Megaceryle; species Megaceryle maxima. The sequence continues at coordinate 80,034 of JANHGN010006885.1, read as the reverse complement.
TGAGGAGGGACCGCGGCGGGGGGAGGAGGGACCGGGACCGGCCCCAGGGACCAGGCCGGGCCGTATAGGGGCCCTCGGGGCAGGGCCTCCGGCCGCTCTACCCGTGCTGCAGGAGCCATCTCAGCCCGTAACTCGCCCAGGCCTGGCCGAGGCCTTCACCAGCCCCTGAAGGAGAAGCTGCCTCAGGGCTGCGGGCGGAGAGGCCTCGTCCTTCTCCCGCTCAGCCCCACGAGTAGCTGCGGAGCTGCCGGATCGCTCCTATTCTAGCGACACGGGGTTCCTCCACCTTTGAAAACGCACGTTCAAGCTGCAGTATAGCTGCCAGGAATTAAGAGGGAGCGTTAAAAGAAGGACTGTCATTTAATATCCGTTTCATCTCGGGGGTCAAGCTGTCGCAGCGGCACTTACGCTCCGTGGTGTAAAAAGGAACATGGATGGGGAGAAAGCTCAGTAAAGTGCAAACTGAACCTAAAATAAAACTGTTAAGCAAAGAAAGCGTGGATGCTCTGCAGGAATGTTACTTACCACACTGCTGCTTTCTGTAGGTGACTTCATGCAGTTAAAATGTTCGTTTCTGCTTCTGAGCTTTCCTTTTGCACCTGATACTTGATTATTTTTTCAAGGTGGGATTAAAAATAGCCCATGTTTATATGCCTGCTGGATTCAGGAAAACATTCATTCAAAAGGGAGGTACTGAGCTGATCAGCTTCACATCCAAGCCAAGAGGTACAGGGCGTGTCAGAAATTGTCCAACTCCCTCTCCTTCCACAATTCAGAAAAACCCCATCACACTTGAAGACTATTTATATGAGAACTCAACATCAAAACTCAAAGCGGGGCCCAAATAATTTTGGTGTCCGTTAATATTTTAGGAAAACTGAACCTACAATGGGAAGTGATCACTGGGGAATGGTGAGGCCAGAAGCAAACCTGGGTATCCGAATGCTCACCCGGAGCTGTAATCACCACGAGAAGTTTCAGACATTAAGTTACACTTGGCAGGATTTCCAGTCACACAGATACACTCACAGACATCCTCACAAAAAGGCAGAACGTTTTATTCTTAACAAGACATTCCATGAAGACCCCCTCTATATGATCTACAGAATAGAAAACCTCAGGAAGATGGATGTTGCCGTGTATGCATAGAACAAATGAAAAACAAAACAACAAAAAAACCAGCAAACACAGACACTGACCATGATTCTACATCACTCTGCAGCCCTGGAAATGAACACAGATGCCAGAAGACCGGATTAAGTTCAAATCTTAGCTTATACTTCAAAGAAACTTTTCAAAATCCCTGCTGCCCCATTCCATCCCAACACAACCAGTACAGCTTTGCACTCTGCAGCCCAGGCAGTCACTGTCCAGGTCCAGCGATGGTTTATCCACAAAATGCCCCTACAGTTACCTGACAGTTGTCTGCCCACAGCCACCTCAACACCAGATTTATTTAGCCAGGAAAGAATCCCAGTACGTGGAAGTCACCAGTGTGGTTTCTTCCCATCAGCCCAAAGTGGGTCCCAGCTCCAGCAGCAGTATCGAGAGGCTGGAGGGGTGCATCACATGGAATCTGGCTGAGTGACATCTGGAACTCCACAGAATGACAGAGCCGAGGTAAGAACAGGCAAACAACACAAAAGTGTTCATTTGCTCGAGTGCCAGATTTCATGCAGTAAGGAGTGCAGGGTTTTTAGTAAACCCACCCATATTCACACTGATTTATAAAGTACCAACGTAAAAAAGCAACAAAACCAAGGTGGGCGGTGAGTGCCACCTGCATATTTGCACTTCCTTATCTACATAGCGTGCTTATGTCACACACCTATCACCTCATGATTAACAAATCTGTTTTACTGGCCTCTACCATCACCACAAAGATATTCCAGAATTATTTTTGACAGTTTACAACATGGTTCAGAAATGGAAGCCAGAGAAAAGCAAAACCTTCCCTTTATTTATATTGCACCTTTTTCACAAATAGCTACATGGCAGAAATTCCTTCTGCTGCAAAATGCTACATCAGGGTTTGAACACACATAAGAAAAGGTCTTGAGCTTCAGTAATCATCATGAGCTGACCCCAAATTGCCAACACTATTTTTACAAATCACTGTACACCTACAAAGCCTGACTATTGCCTCAGTTTTATTTAGTGTTCAGTTATTTAAACAAACACAAGCATTTTACCAGATGATAAAGATGCTTTAATCGCTACCGGGTACTAAAATTGAACCTGCAAGGGAAATATTTTGAAGTTCTTTTGAAAAAGCATCAAATACTCTATGGAGCTATCAACAGAAACCCCACATGTAGTGGGGACAGATTGGTTTCTCTCACTCTGATCTTTTTAGAACTATCCAGGCCTGTTTTGAGAAAGAATTTCCCCCCCCCTTTTTTTTTGGGGGGGGGGGGGGGGATGGGGAGCTAAAGGACTTCCTAGATAAATCAGAAGTTCATGTTTAAAGCAAAAACAACACAAAAAGTAGTAACACCTTTGATAAAGGAGGAAGGAGTGTTTCCTTAAAAGCCCACGATGAGAAACAATAATATTACTTGGATGCTGAGGTACTGTAAGCAGTGCTGGGTGGTACCCCGCATCCGAACATAAATCATTGTCTAAGTGCAGAGTGTAACTTCAGTACAGTTCTGTTATTCACTTGACAACAAGCAATGCTAATTTCACCACCTCAGTCAAAATTAATAATAGAAGGTTTTTTTCTCTAATGGACAAACACTGAAAGCAAAAGTTAAGGATTAAATTGCTCAAAATAACTGAACAGCAAGGGTAAAAACATCAGAACCGTGAAATCAAGGAGGTCTGGTAAGACTGAAATTGGTTAGGAGGCAGCATTTCTTTTAAATATGTTTTTGAAGGAGCTAAAGCTGTGTTTTCTTGTCATATTTATTCAAGTATTTCACAGCAGTTATATTACAAATTACAGTAAAATGTTCAAAATTTCCAGAAGTTCAACAAAATTAAATAACTTACTTCAAACTAACGTAAAATGAAGTCAAAATGCAAAACATCAATTTAAACACAGTTCTGAATAAAACTATAGAATCCAAAATATACCATAGTTGATGAAGGAAGTCTACTTAATCCACAAAGTAGACACACGTTAATGAAACCAAACAGGACTCCCCAATGTCTAAATAACCCAATGTACAAGATACAAAAGATGCAAGTACAAGCCCAAATTCAAGCTTATGTTGTGATTACAAAACAAAAGACAAACAAAATAAAAAAGACTATCAGCTGCAGGACCTGCTGTTCAGGAGAACGAAGGTAGAACCAGAGCTGACCCACAAAACTTAATTAAAAAAAAAAAAAAAAAAGGAAGACAAGATATTACAAAAAACAGTAATCCTATAAATACATTGGCATATGAAGAAATCAAGTAACAATACAGAGGACACAAAACAAAACCAAAAAAAAATTAATCACAGGCGAGATTCAAGCTTGCAAATACAATTAACTCCATAGCCATCAACTTCACCCAAGAGCAACTCGATTTATTATCTTCAAGACAGCCCCAACCAGCCCCAGAGAGGAACCTCTTTTCTTCTGGCCGGCCACGTTTCACTGACCCCAGCACAAGAACTCACACAGGAGTTTATTTGCAATTTTCACAACAAGAAACAAGGAAGAGAGGTCAATTTGTACAAACTCTTGCCAGTGCTATGTGGCAAAAAAATTAAAAACATACAAAGAGTAAACAAGTTTAGACCACATGGATAGGTTAACAGCTGTTTTAACTCTCTAACCACCAGACATCTGGAAAGGAAAACAAAAACTGAAGCGTGGTTATTTGGGCTAGGAAGGCGTGTGTACCATTTTCAGTAAGCTGTCCACTAGAACATCCGATAGCGGCAACATTTCTCCAAAACCACATGGCAGCTCCTCAATTAGTAAAGTTGCCTCTTATGATTTCTTCCCAATCAACAACTGACAGTAAAAATTTTCCTTTAGAAACCTGGCCTTTTAGAACCATTTTTTATGCTAGGCATTAGCTTAAACTTGCTTTTCACAATCACTGCTGCCTAATATCCTCAACTGGTTTAATTCATATAAATTTATTATCTTCTTAAAAATGTATGCAGTTTTATCTTCCACAAGTGCTGCTGTTACTTGAACAAAAACTTCTTTGAGTAAGTGAAACTGGAATAAATATTTTTAAAAAATTCTGCAGCAAGAACCTGAGACTTGCAAAAAACCCTTTTATCAGAAACTTGCTACAAAAAATCTGCTACATTTTATTTAATCAAATCTTAAAGTCTGTAACAATTTCCATCAAAATACAAAATGCTGTTAATGTACGAGACACAAAAATATCTCAAACAGGTATGATGCTAATAAATACTAAATGAAACATGGAAAAAAATCCCATGATCAAGTCTGAGATCAAAGAATCTCATTTAAAATGTGTTTTCTGCTTGTTTTTGTTGGTTTTAATCGCACTTTCCCACCTAAAAAATACAGTGTTTCTGCATGGGTTGCATTTAGAAGGTGTAACTAGATGTACATGAACGCTTAAAATCTTTTTCTGCCATTAGCTATAAAGAAAAGACAGTGGCATTCGGGGGAGAAAAAGATCCAAGACAGAATTATGTTTAACCACAATATACAAAGCACTTTGGATTACTGCAGTAGCCCAAGGCCCGTGTTGTGTTTCTCTGCAGCGCTACACTACTCTTAGCCGTAGAGGTGGAGACAAGTACCTTAGCTTCAGTTTATACACGGGAGCAGAATGATTACAGTCCTCCATAAACACTGTTGGTAACTAAAATACAAAAAGCTGAGGTAGCTCAGTATCTCTGCAGTAGTCCAAGACTGTTTTCTCTAATTAAAAACTAATCACATTGTGTTGCATATTTCTGGAAAGACACTTCCGCAGCTACGTAGGGACAGTCACAATGAATGGTTAACGATGGTAACACCAGCCAACTTCTCTAAAACACTTTCCACATAGGTTTAAATAAATCAGCCCAGGTAATGTTTTAATACTGAGCTTTTGATAAAACATGTTTCTCTTGAAACTGCCTGGACCGTTCTCTCCAGTTGCCAGACAGAAAAGGTTTTCAACTACAGAATTCAGACCCAGAGAACTTTGGTCCAAACAGATGGATTCAAAAGGCTGTCCTCCAATCCCCCCCAACATTAACAGTGCTTTGCACGGACCGAGTTGTGAAGCCTAGTTTAAGTTTTATTCTCAAGTGAGCTTGGGCTCCAGGACTCTGACCCAACTATAACGTCTTCTTACCTGCACTGCACGGTCCAAGCTATAGTACAAACACAGAACTTCAGAAAGAAACCTGCCAATATTAAACTTGGTTTTCTTAAAGAATTCAACATGAAAAACAAGGAGATGGTGGGAAAATGCTTCATTTTAGCAACACAGAAGAGTTTCACTGTGTAACTTGTTTCTAAAACAAATATATACCAATGGAAAAAAAAAAAAAAGAATTTCACCATTTTGGTAAAGTATGTGGCTTTTTCAGTGTGTCTTAGTTTAGTTCTGTAGAGTAAGACAGGCATTATAGAACCATAACACTGGCTGCCATCCAATGAAGAGAATACAAATCATCCTTTTGGAGATCTTCATTCTGAAGACAGCTTTTTAACATTGCCATTTGCTATAATCCAAACCAATTGATTAGCCTTATCTTTCTCAATTGACTAAAAGGCACATTAAAGGCAGTTCTAGAGAGCCTCATCTTCAAATTACTGTACATCCAGTTACTCAAGATTCCTACCACAATGCATCATTGCCTTCTTTAGAACAGATTTTTTTTGTCCATTACCCCAGAGAAGAGAAAAGTTGGAAAAAAAAATAAAAAAGGTTGCCTGTTTAAAAATATTGAACTTAGATCTGCTCTTTCCAGTCCTCTTGCATGTGTTGGTCTCCACTTTGCCTGAAGTTTCCCCAAAGATAATGCATGTAGAGTGAACAAGAGCAGAAATGAGAACAGTTTCTGTAGCACCAAAAATCTCCAAGCTGTGGCATTGTATTCTTTATTTATATCAGATACAACTATATGAAGTTCCGTTTGGTTCTTGTAGGCTGGTTGGTTTCAGGTACCTGAGACAATAGCACCAAATTGAACAGAAAGAAAAAGAGAGAGCACTTAAGACCAAGGCTCTGCACATACTTGGTGCAAATGGAAACTGAATGGCTCAGAGGACTGCTCTCCCGTGAGCAGTTTGAGAGGATAAACCCACCCATCTTGACGAGTTCACAGGAATGTTTCAAACACATGAACTGTTCTTTCCATCTCCTGCAACAGACACAGAGCTCCGATTACACATCAGTATGCAGAGACAAAAAAATCAAAATTGTATTACATAACTGTATTTAGTGAGCTTTTTTTTTAATCTGAACAGATAATTAATAGGAAAATAGACATTACTCTTTATTAGCTGGTATCTACTATCAAAATTAGTAAAAGAGGAAGCTAACTTAGAGAAGTATTACTACAGGACAGCACTCCACTATGAGAATCCATGAGCAAACTGAAGTGTTATTAGGGTCATACGTGCTCCGTATGCATTAAGGAAGCACTTCAACAGCACACTGCATGAATTCAGTCCTCGGGCACAGACAGACTATTGGTGACCCAGCTGTAAACACGTATCTGACACCTTGGAGTATCACAGTAAAGATCAGTCTTCACATACTCCTGCTGGATACATGCCTTTTTAATCTACCTAACATTTGGAACAGACTTTCAGCATATTTTTAGGTGAAGATGGAATAGCAGGAATACGGTTTGAAAAGTACTTTGCATCAACTCTACAATATGCCACACTAAGGTCTTTCCAGGTTTTGTTGTAAAATATTCATGGAGAAAAATCTTTAGTGTTCAGTGATCCAACTGGAAACCAGCAACTGTTGCCCTTTTTTCCACCGGGTTGGTTATCTGTTGCATCAGCAAACCCCTCTACAGCTGAAGGAGGGAATGCAGGTCCAGAGTTATGATCAGCCTACACCAGTGGTGGTATGACCAACTTACTGTTGATGCAGACAGGAGGCTTTTGAAAGCAACCCCTGTAGAGACAAAGGATGGCAGCAAAGCAGACGCAGCTGACATCACGCTGCAGTGGGCTTTCCCAAGGGTATACTTACCGATCTAGAGAAAGTTTGCAGACTCTTAAGGTCTTGTATGAAAGACACAATCAGCAAACTGCATGGAGCAGAGGTACAGATTTTTTTTTTTGGCCTGGTTACACAAATGCAAGTAAAGGCAACTGCAGCAACATTGGCTCAATGTGCCTGTGAAGCAGCCACTTTACATCCACTGTTATTCATACCACAAATGTAGAAACTGCTTCTACTCCATGTTTACTCTGCTAGCATGTGCTTCCCCATGCTGCTGTATTCTCTCCTCTTTTTCCTCTGTTCTTTTAGGTTAAATTCTTCATCCTTTCCTGAGGAAAGTATTATTAGAAACAAGTTTTTGAAGTCATTACTACACTAAACTTTTTTCCTGTTTACAGATACCTTCCTCGAAGTCTATTTAAAGCTTTTGCCTGCTAGTAGAACATTGAGAGATCAAATTAGTCCCTGAAAAAAAAGTCTCAAAAAATGCAGATAGAGAGTAAAAGAAACTGCACAACATCACCTCTATAAGTTGTGATTTGTCATAGTCTCTACGATGTCTGTAGATGCACTGACTGAGGAGTGAATACAATCTCTCAAGCTGGTCAACAGTCAGGTTGTTACTTTTCTTAACCACCAAATCAAGCAGTTTCTGTTGGAACAACAAAGGGTGAGGTTAAGAGGTGTTTCATAATTATTATTTTTTCTTTTTTTTTAAGGACAAATCAGAAATGCAATCTCCTTTTGAAGCCCTACTTTGGAGGGATAAACACAACTAAGATGGACCACATCTGGATATCAATAAGGCCACTGGTTCTATGTAGATCCAAAAAAGACTCAAGGTCTCTTTTCACTTCTTTGCTTACATCCACACTTATTTTTCATGTCTTAGATTTTATACTCAGTATAGCTGGAGCAATGTTTGTTTGAGTGATGTTTCACCCTAATTCATTTTGGTCAATAATCATGACAAAGCAAACCATAAAAACTGCTTTGATAGCTAAAGCAGACATTTTTAAGAACTTGAATTGAAATGAAATTGTAAGAAGGACCAAGTGGAAACACATCTGGAATTCCACGAATGTTGAAAAATGGTACAAGAAAGGAAGGAAGGGGAACAACACATGTAAAACTGGTCATAAAAAAAGGTGTGTATTTTAAAGTAGCAGTAAAATTTAAGAGTTCTTTTCCTAACACTTCGACCGTTTCCAAAGATACTATCATCTGTACTCCACAGCAAATAGGATCTAAATTTAACAGTATGTCAAGCTAGTTTCTACAACAGAAGACAGCAAATTTTGTTGTAACTTGTCTTAAAAAGAGACAAAGACAAAAGAAAATTAACTAGCAGGGGTTTGGTCTATGACACCAAAACATCAGCACAAATTCCAATTTGCTTTGCAATCCACTAATGGATCTTTCCACCGAGTACATGTCCACGGGAAGTGAAAAGATGATGTTGACTCCTCATTACTAGGCAACCAGCAGTTCCTCAGTAACTGGCATGGCCAATTAACAGGTATGAGTACCTGCAAAAAATGCAATTAAAATAGTGCTCTGCTGTGCCATTACTGGATTTGTAAAGCTAGTAATGATGGGACAGTAAGGATTCAATAGTTTTATTAACTTTGCATCCAAAAAAAACTGATCAACAAAATCATCTTCAAAAGTTACTGCTGCTATAATACTTGTTTGCAGTCAAAAATTAAACATTTCTTCAGAACAGAGGAAGGAAGCATTTCTCATGGAGTCCTTTCACAGTTTGATCTATTTTTCAGTTCCATTACCTTTAGTCTGTCATGGTCAACAACTACAGAGGGTACGGGATCCGATGGTTCCTCTGGGACCTGCTCCAAACTCGTGGGCTTTGACTGCTCCATAGTGACTTTTCGTGTTTTCTTGCTTTTGAATATACCTGTAATTTGAAAACAAAATTATGAGCCCTATCAGTCTCTCAAAATGAACAGCTCATTTCCTCACTTTGGTTTGATTTTGTTTATTGGTTTTTTGAACCAAGCAAGCATGACTGCAGCAGTGCACATTATTCATCAGCTTTGCAGAATACTGGATATTTGTAGGTGTTCAAAAATCACAGTTGAGAGAAAACACATGAAACTGGTCAACTTTAAAACTTTACTCCAAAGTCCCAACAGAAAATTGAGCTTCACTGAAAGAGTTTTCCCATTGTATTATTTCTACTTGGCAATGTCAAATTATACAGCTTCTAAGGGAAGTTCAGGTATGAAGATAACGCTCAAAATCTTTCTGTTAAGTGAATGAAATCCTCCTTTTTCTCTCCAAAGCATCCCATATCTTCATCACCATGGTAATTCTAACATCTGCTCTACTTCTGAAACTTCATGCTTTTATGACACATCTCTGTTTTCTTCTACCCCTGTATGAAAGCTGGTAACCAATCACATTGTGGAGAACAAAATATTTTTATATCTCCTGATTCTCTCCCTACACTCATTCATTGCTTTTCTCTCATCAACTAGATGCCTTGTTTTTTTTCTGAGAACACCCTGTTATTATAACCATCCTTAATGTATAAAAAATTCAACTACTAAAGTTAGAAATGTAAAGGCTCTTAACATACATCATAGTCTTCTGATATTTTTAGGACCTTTCTTCTACTATTCTCCTTACCCTTAGAGAAAATATGTATGTACAAACACAGCCAACATGTATATAGTGATATTCTTGTAATTCAGATGTCTCATTAAAGCTCATTTACTTTGTAAATCTCAGCACTAACTTTTGAAGTAAAGATTTCACTCTTTTAGATAATTTTGAAAAGCTAATTAAAAAGGCAATCATGCATAAGGCTTTTATTTCTCTTCCCTGAGGAAACTGTGTCTCTTGTCTTCAAAGGACATGGCCCCTTCTTTTATGCACCACCAGGATTTCCCTTCTCCTTATCTTTTTGCTGCACTGTTGTTGTGTTCACTGTAACTCCAAAGCCAGATACCTTCTCCGGTAGATAGACAACCACTTATCTGCCTTTTGCTAGGAGTTAAACAGCTTTAACTTTTGCTATAAGTAAATGCTATTAAAGGAATACAATCTGTATTTCTATGGTCTTTCACTGAATGTCAATGATTCTTGTATCCTAAATCTCTAACAAGTCAGAACATATCATATAGTTCAAAATATAGATCAGATAGAATATATAGACCAAAACATCTATCGTGTATTTATCCACATTGATAATTTCTTTAACTGTTGTTTAAATGTTATCTCCGTATTTACAATATATCCCATAAAGCCTACAAAAATAAACAAAATAGTCTAAATATAGAGATACACTTACTTGCCTAAGATAATGTTACAGCAAGTCAAGTGGACTTCTAATTTATCTATGTAGAATTAAACGTTTCAGATAACTAGACAGCAGTTCATAAAGCATCATCATATAATAATAGTTTTAACATAAGAAGCTACAATTAAAACTATACACACATTAACCTGGACACTAAGAGAAGGACAGAAACACTGAAAACAAGCTATACCTTCTTTATCAGCTTCAGCATCTTTAGTTTCAATGTCTGTGCTCTGTAGTGTTTTTTCGTTATTGCTGCAATGTGGTAACTCAGCTTTCACTGGATCAGCTCCTTGACTTTCACTGGAAGCTTCCAGTTTCTCTTTTGCCTGATCATTTGATGAAGATCTTTGTTTGTTACTGGAGCCATCACTGTTGTCACAGGGCAAAACAGCATCAACTGATTCCATTTTACCATTATGGCATGCTGGAACAGGTACACTCTCTGAGCTGGGTACAGACGTCTCTCCATTCACACAGTCCCCTTTCGATGCAGAGTCCTTCCTTAGTTCTTTTTCAGCACTCAGGGTAACACTGTCAGTTATTAAGAGAGATTCATTTGAGCTCTCTTCTTCTGTGGATGCAAAATTGTTTTCCTTTCCTGCTGTCCCATTGTTAAGCCTCTGCTCTGCGTCTATATCCATAATATCACAAGAAGATTCATCATTTGTCATAGAGAGATCTCCTGTTTCCTCCCCATTCTCCTCAATGCAGTCATTGCTGATCTCTAGTTCTCCGTTTTCCAGCAATTTACTGTCCTCTCCATGGTTTTCATCATCAGCAAACTTTGCATCATCTTCATCTTTTTTTAAATTATTGACTTTCCTCTTCTTAATAATGCCTTTGCCCCACTGCGAGCGCCGTCTTGATTTTCTCCTTATTCGAACTGAATTGTAATGAAAAAAAGGAATTTATAGATGCACAGGTACCACTCAGTAAACAGACCAGGATATTAGAATATGCTGCAGTGTGAAGCAAGCACGTGTGTTCACATTTGAAAGAAAAAGCAAGCTGTCCGTTGATTTCTATGTGAGCAAATTACAGATACTAAGGACTTTTCGAAGTATAAGGAGTGAACACTCAGTCGTGTACACAATTGCTATTATAAACTATGAAAACAAGGAAGTCTTGCTAGCCTTTCCTACCTAGTTTAATTTATATATTCCTGTTTGTAGGTAAAACACTGAAAGAAAACAGCTAAGTAGCGATGTACTCAGTCATTCCCATTTGGGTAACGCAGACTCCATAGACAGTTATTCTCATTTGCCCTTTTTAGATCCTCAGTGACTTGAAATCTTTATGCAACAAGAGAAATGGAAGTACTGTCCATGGATTCACAGAGCAATTCAAGTTGGAAGGGGCATCAGGAACTCTCTAGTCCAACCTATTACTCTAAACAGTGTCAGCTATGAAGGCAGAGAAGGTTGCTCAGGGCTTTATCCAGCCACGTAGTGAAAAGCTCCATGGATGCAGAATAAACGACCTTCATGGGCATCGACCTTCATGGGCATCCCGTACCAACGCGTAATTGTCCTAACAGTGAAAAGGCTTTTTGCCCTAATTGCAGCCAGCACCTCTCCCTTCATTTATGTCCGTTGTCAGCTCAGAGACATCTTCACTGTTTAAATCTGCTAAATCTCCCCAATCTTCCATTCGTTCCCACCTCTGTACTCAAGCTCACTGCACTGACAAAACATGGTTTTTAAAGAAAAAATGACCTTTGTTTTAGACCTGAACCAGTTAGCAACCCTGTCTAGAGCAAGACCTCAAACACATCTGCATTTATGCAAGGAGTCCGTAAGCAGAAGGGGAAGCGAAGCACAGGTCCTTAAATTAGCCTCACCACCACCAATGTCTTCCTCCATATTATGCAACTCAGCTTGAAGCAACATGGGCATGTGATCCTTTTTTCATTATTTCTGCATCCTTACTTTTTCATTTTTTTCCTATTTCTCATTTCTACTTTCTGTGCCTTTGAAAAAAATCACATAATGACCATTTTTTCAGAAAGGGTTTTTGGTTTTGTTTTTGTTTTTTTTTTTAACTAACCTATTTGCAGTGAGATACAGCTAAGGCACCAATCTAAAATAGGTTTGGGGACACACATCACAGAAAGAAGGCCATTCAAAACTAATACGATTGTCAACGTAATTTTCAAGAGCACTAACAAGACGCAGCTCAGAAGACTAAGGAAAACATTGGGAAAACTGGAAACTTCCACATTTTGATTGAAGTAATGATGCAGACTGCTCCTATTTTTGCAAAATAGCTGAATTTGTGGCCGAGAGATTGTAACTGAAAATCCCAACCGATAGTTACCAGGGATTAACAAATTTTCTTCCATTTCAAAACAAGTTCCTATGTTGTCCAGAACGTCCTTGGTATTTGTAAGTTGCTTCAATTTATGGGATGTTAAGTCCTACATCTGTCTGCCAATATCACGCTGAGTTACTACGATCTTGTTTTGAAGGCAGAAGCACTACACGGGTGCAAGTGTTGAGAATTAATTCACAGAAGCTTGGAGACGCACGGTTGTAGCTCAGAATTTCCTCCCCATGAGTGGTCTATGTAAGCAGGTAGTTTAACCACTATATTAGGAATAAATCTTAAGCTTTTAGTTTTAAAGCTATCCAAAGATGCAAGCACACTGTAGCATTTGGAATCAAATGCAATCACTTGGAAGGTGTATTTATTGTTACAAATTATCCTTATGGAGAACTGTAAGACTTGAGAAAAAAATCCCCCTTCTCCAGCTATTTTGTAGATTTGAGAGTGGCTTCTACAGTCAGTGTCACTGTTTTATTGATGACAAACTACAATCTAGTCACCGAACTCTTCAGGAGCACATGTAATCTTTCTCTAGACTGTGCAAGAGATTTTCTCTAATAACAGAAGTAGCAAATCTGAAACTGAACAGGGAGATGTGAACAAAAAAATTCTCCTATTAGGCAATGGGTTTAGCCTCAGAGATGGATAAATAAAACACAAAAAAGGAGGAGTAAAAGCCCTTTAAATGAAATTTAATATGCCCCAAAGTGTATAAATTAATACCAAAGTTGACATTTTAATACAGATACACTGATTTTGGCTTTTTAGGCTGACTGCTGTAAGAGTGAGATACAATGTCTCAATGATCTCAACGATATTTGACATGTTTTACATCAATGAATAGTACTTCAGATATGCCCATTTCACCAGTGCATCTGTTTTGTCCAACCTGTGAGCTCTGCCTGGGATGAGAACCCATCATTTGCCTAACCACAGATATATATTCCCAATATTCTTAAGTGTGGGAGAAATCACATTCAAGTAAAATGGAATTACTCTTTGTATTACACATTTCATCAAATTTCAAGCCTTCCTAAACAACAGCCAGCAAGTCCAGCTCCCTCACTCTCTCATGCAGTACTATTCAAACATGTATTGTGCATGTTGGGTTTTACTGCCATTTTTAATTAGGACAAAACAACCGCAACAAGCGCTGCAGAAGAACGGCCTCCCAGGAATTCTGAGGTTTACGCTGAACCGAAAGCAGTATATTCAGGATATTTTTCAGCTACCTCATGGAAGTATGCACATAAAAAAGAGCTTTGGCTGAAACACTGCTATTATTATAAAATGGCTATGTCACAATATTAAAAACAAATTTATACCTCCAACCAGCTCCTGAGATATAGGAAAAGAACAACAGTATTTCATTGCCAGATAGTGCAGAACGTGCCCTTCTGGCATTTAGTAGCATTTCTACTGACAAAAGCAGTAATCTAGCTACTTTGGGGGTTCTCCCACACTTAGATCAACAGAACTCTGCTAATGCTAAAGTTTTTCCCTTCCAGACTCTTGCCAGTTTTAATCTCAGGGCAGTACCATCAGCACTTGAGCCCCCTAGACCTGTAACCAACAGATGATCAACACTTTTATAATCCTGAATTCTTTTTGTCCTTATACTTCTACTAATCAACTGGGTTTTTTCTGCCATCATTCAAAAACAGCCTTCCTGCTTTCAACTCCTTCCATTCCAACCAAGCCTTTTCTCCTCAGGCTTTTTTAAATCCACCCAAATATTTCATTTGAATTATTTAATACAAAACTGCCCACATCAGTTTTGTGACTTCAGTGAGATTCTTAGTGTCCTACCTAATGTATCTTTGAGCTCATTCACTAGTGTTTACCTTCTTGATCATATCCAAAGTAGACTTCTAGTCCTCACATTTAAACTGCCCCTTCAAAACAACATCTCTTTATTCTCATCTTGGCTGCATTACTCTGTGCAAAGGAATGTCTCCTGGGACAGAAGAAATTTTGGGTTCAGAACCTTAGCACCCAGAACATCGCTGCAGATTTTTTCTTTTAAACAGACAGCCAAATATCTAGAGGAGTGAAAATCTGAGCAAGGAATACAACATTTAAAACCAAAATCTACCACCAGTCTGTCGTTCTGTCCTGCAAATTTCCTGCAATACAGCTAAGAGAGTGGAACCAGTAAGAGGAGTGTTTAATGGAGCAGGCAACCGTGTGACCAGATGCAGATGACACCTAATTTCATCACCTAAATTGATTCCCTTTATATTTACTGGAAAGAAAAAAGGCAGTGCTGCAAGGATAACACAGACCTGAGAAGCTGTCGTATGAGGCAATAAAGAAGGAAAATTTATCTCCAAATCCTGCAAGATAGTTGAGTATGACTCAAAAAGGAGCTACCCCAGGGTAAAACCAATGCAAAACTACAGGTCTAATGGGCAGGAACTAATGGCTCAATGGATTGCTGCTGAAAACCAAACTTAATCTGGAGTCCTCTCTTCTCTACCTCAATGGTGGTATTTTATAAGACAGTAAACTATCAAAAGCAGAATTCCACACTTTTTGTTTTACAGTCAGTACGATAGAAGTTTGTAGTAAGTAACAGACCGGGTACCTATTTACAGTAGAAAAACTTTGGTTAACTTTATTTTAAAAATAAGAGAGTATATACAATTGCAAGTTAAAGCCTTAACAACCTTTCAATTATTCCTTTTAAAACTCTTCATCTGAAATCTACCCATTGATACCCAGTCTTTTGGCAGCATTTGTGCCAGAGGCAGTAGAAATACTACTGTCAGAGGAATCCTCCTTTATAGGACTGAGTTCCTACAACTCAAATGATTATAATACCAATTATTCACACATGAATACATTCACTTGCCTTTGGAATTACTGAACTCTCCTCTCTATAATCTTCACATAACCTCTATAGATTTGCCAAGGGGATCTGCACTTCAGTTCTACCTTCCTTCTGGTTTCCTTTTTTGTAAATCAGGACTTTTAATGACAATAAATACTCATTTGACCACAAGTCTCACATATATTTCACTTGGGTTCATGTGAAATTTGTATCAAAACCAAATATTCCTCCCTTTTTTTCCCCTAAGCTTCAGAGTCTACTCAGTCAGCATTTTTAAGAGAGTGCAACGTAATACAGTGTAAGTAATCACTGAATACAAATTTACTCTACATTTCATTAAGTAGTAGGTGAGGTTTCTCAATCCTTCCATTCTGCTGAAGAGCCAGCTCAAAGATGCCTGATCTTAGAGCAGACAGCATTTCTCCCAGATGTGGCCTCCCAGGATGAAAAATTATATTCTGCACACACTTCAAAAAGGACTAGTCCTCCTAAGTGTAAGTTAAGTAAAATGAAACCTGTAGCAGACTTCCAAAAATTCTGAATTCCTGCCCATTAACAGGTTCTGCTTGGAGATTCTCAAGTCAGACCAAGTAATGACAACATCATCTGGTGAAATAAGCATGCTTATCTAGGGGTGCACACCAACCGTGTCCAGAGCAGAGCACAGTTCCTGGATTTCAGCTGTGATAGTAAAAAAAAAAAAAATCTCAGAAAATATGAACAAAAAAATCCAAATCTTTTCCACATTCCTCAAGTATTTCTGGAAGATCCAGAGGTAACTGTGACCTTTCTGTTTAGTACAGTCTCATGAAAACACATCTCAAAAACATGGGTAAACGGTACAGAAGCTTCAGAGTTGCAGCATACACTGTTGTCCCCCAAATCTAGCAGTACAGTGACAGAACTGGAGACTATATATATAGAAATAAAGTTAACAGTTAGACAAGGAGGCAAATGAAATTAGAATACTCAAAGATTGTCAATCATTAACAAGCAAGTCTGGTGGATGAACTCTAATGAGAAGATGTGGCAGCTGAAGCAGATATGCTTTTCTTGAAATTTCTGAAGTTTGACTACTACAGTATTCTGAGTGTGGAACAGTGTTAGTGAGGCTAACAAGTTCACTTTATGCAGCAGAAAAGAAGACCCTGATATGCTTCTGCACCGCTTAAAAGTCCATCAAAGAATGTGAATCCTCCGTCATTAAATGATAAAACTCACATTCATCAAACAAAAGATTCTCTGTTGTTACCTTTATTTCATGAGAAATTCCTGGGGATTAAATCCAAAGGAGCTTCTCATGGCAAGCAAGATCACCATGGATTCCAGATTTTGTGTCTGCAGTATCATCAAGAACCACTTGAAGCAATGCACGTGTTTTAAGTTTTTCTTCCATGATCAAAACCCTAAACTTCTTTCTGATGTCTTGTGTGTAAAGTAACTCAAAGCCTTGAGAAAGCACTTATTACCAGCAATTTACGCTCTCTTATGCAGCATCCAGGATATCTATGTATCTGCCACAGTAATTTAGCTGCTTCCAGTAGTTCCACATTCCTTACCAAGGGGCACTGAATAGTCCACTTGAAAGTCTCTGGAGTTTTTAGTCACAAAGTCCCAAACTGCAGTCAGAGATAAGCAGCAGAAAGAACAGAGCACAGTTCCACAATGGCTTAAAAAGCAAAACGAGGTGCCAGTTTCCACTAACAGACAAAGCCATTTCTCCCTCCAAAGCCAGCTATAGGATTTCCACTACCTCATTTGTGCAGCACTACTATTCCTGCAGTAAAATAGATAAGGGAACTAAATCTGTCTCAAATGCTATGGGGGTTTTTTTCTGGGTTAGTTTTCAACATCTTCAGTTGAGCTTTCCAACTCATGAACGACGGTGCTGGCACAGGGGAGATGGTGGGAATGTGCAACCAGTGAAAAGGCGAGACAGCACCTTTAGCAGTACCCTGCAGTTTGACCAGCTTCAAGTGACTATAGAACTGAGAGAAACATGTACCTGGACATGTTACCTGGACAAGCTGGAGAGGTAGGCCCAGGTGAACCTCATGAGGTTCAACAAGAACAAGTGCAGGGTCCTGCACCCGGGCCAGAAAAATCCCCACTATCAGTACAGGCTGGGGGAGGAGGTGATAGAGAGCAGCCCTGCAGAAAAGGACTTGGGGGTGCTGGT